>JAXQQM020078712.1:0-248871 GCA_034641835.2 Pinus albicaulis
CTACAAAAGCTTCTGAACAACACTCATGTCCTCAATATTTAAACTAACCTTCACAATTAACTTCTTTAATTCTTCATTTTGTGTGGAAAAAGCTCTGGAATTTTCCTTTTCCAACTTCAATTGATTAACCACTTTTCTTAACAAAGCTTCAGATTTTCTAGAAACCAAGGATGTTTTTTTTAAATCACTGTAGATTAATTCTCCAGTTTTCCAGTGTAAATTAATCTTGTCAGGCAGTGGGATTTCTCTTGCATCTGTAGTGAAGTTGATAGCCTTGAAACCAGATGATGATGAGACAGTCAATGCAGAAGTATGAGAGAAATATAGCTTCAATTTATTTCTCTCAAGGTCCATAGAAAACAATAGTCGGGTATAGTATTCAGAAATATATTGAGCTTCAAGTTGAGATTCCATATATTCTTTCACCCTCATGTTTCTTTCTTCTATTTGATTGTATAATTGATTTATAACAGGAACAAAACTTTGAGATGTTTCTTCAGGAACTAGGGAAGGGGGTGTACAAGTAGCATCTCCCAACTACAACTGAAAGCCCATTATGGAAGAGGAACTTCCAACCAGAGATCCAAGTTCTTTTTCCCTCTAGGCAAATTTTCCCTCTTTTAACTTTTATCTATTTCACCTTCTAAATCAAATATATCTTCACTCCCCCTTTTCAAATATTTTTCAATAGGATGTGGAGTTTCAACCTCCATTCCGAGTTTCAACCTCCATTCCTCCTCGTGCACTTGTCTAACCACCATTTGTCAATTTCTCTACATCTGGTCGAGGTTAATGTGTATAAGGAGCATATGAATTTTCAACTCTTCAAATAGAAATCATATGGTGGGGATCATATGACCATTTTTCACCAAGTTGTAATTTCATGACTTCAAGAATTTTTTTCACTTCTTCCATGGCCTACTTGTTGTTCACAATAGAATGCCCAATTGTCCTTGGAAATTTCAATAAGTGTCCCTTCTTTGCTGGGAAAAAATGAACCTGATCAACATTTAAAATTTTCCTGATAAACTATAAAGAAAATAACCTCATAGGCACAAATTTAGGAAGTCTATAAGGGGCAAGCTCGGTTCCATATAGTATAATCTCAACATGGTCTTCAAATTGGAACCAATCACCCAAATTTTCTAAGCTGAAGGAGAGATTGAGCCTTTGGAAAAATACAAGGTGGAGGAGAGTTATTTATAATGGAATAAAAAGTTGACAAGAAAGAAGCAGTGAAGTAAATGAACCCTTCATAATTGGCATGGATTCTTATGTTATCTATCCAATTCACCATTGATTGCTTATTTTTATGTATATCCATTATATTCAGTCCCAAGTGCATGAATTTTCCACATGAGTATACAAGAAAAGATAGGTTACTAATGAAGGAAATAAAGAGTAAGGGTTTTCAATTATGAATTAGCTATTTTTTCCCAATAAGCAAGTATATCAAGTAGAGTCCCAAGTTGCAACATTAAATTAAACATCCCCAAAATGGCTCAGTCAATTACATTTGTATCTTCCCTTCCCAAAACCTTGGCAATGATTTTAAAATTTGGCCTTACATCTTTAGAAAAAATTTCAATATAAAACTGAGTAGGTTCCATAGGAAAATGTTGTCCTGAGGGAATTAAAAAGAAATTCATCTGAGCATAATCTTTACTTGATAGTTTTTGAAAAGTTGGCAACAAATTTTTCTCTGAAAATGATGTGTAAAGATTTGAAGGTGGAAAGACCAGGGCTTGTTGAATTAAAAGGGCAGACACTTGAAAAAAAAATTCCCCTAACTTATTCATCACAAAGAACTTCTTTTTCTAGAGAAAAAAGACTAACCAGTAGATAAATTCAGGGAAACCATAGGTTTGGGAAATTATTGCAATAAAAAGACCAGACTTCACAACTGCAGCATACACCGGGGATTCCTTTTGGCTGCCTAGAATATGTTGGAGAATTTCCATTAAATCTAAGGATAAAATTGGATCAAAAACATCCCTCTCAGTGTCCATGAGATGAATGTGGGAGGAAGAACCTAACAACGCATAATTCTTTGACACTCTGACAATTGCAAGAAGTGGAGATGATGTGTAATTACCTGGTTAACGGGCGACTAATGATGACTTGAACTTTAAATCAGACAGTGAATGCGACGTGCTATGGATATGGAGGACTGGAAATGATAAAATGAGGGGAATGAGGTTAAACGAGATTTATGGGAAAATGGAAGAATGGGGGGAAATGGGAATAAATGTGAGAGTGACATGTATAAAATGATGAGGTGGCAGAGAAGACTTGATGAAGTTTTGGGGTGACGAGGCAGTGACATATGCTAACACGCTTGCTTACTGTAGAGCTATGAGGGCACACACCAATATGGGGAAATCACGCTAGGGTTAATCCTGTAATTCATATCAACCATCAATTTGTAGTCAACCATGATCATTGACTGGAGTTATGGAGGTAGCCGCTGGCATAATTATCGTGCAAGTCATGATTTCGGGTTGGCGCCATTCTGGGGTCTCAACATGGTATTCAACTCCGCCTGTCATAGATGTGCATCGTTTAACCATCGAATGTTTAACATATTTTATTACAAAAAATCTTCGCCTATGTCCAACAAACCTATATGATGCACCATTCCCACTAATAAAATTAATCCATCTTTATTAAAAAAATCAAAAAATTTCTATTTATTTTGACTTTTGATTTCTTTTATTATTTTTTTTTCAACTATATCAATTTTTTTTTCGCAATTTGAAAAACATAATAAAAACGAGTTACAACTCTTCCATGGACTATAGTCGGACAACACTTCCGACTTGTCCTCATACCAGAGACCAACCTACAAATTCAACATTGTAGGGAACACTCCACCTACAATGTGACCAACTCCAGGCTTAAGTTGTACTTCACTATGCACACTCTGATTCATTATGCCTTCAAAGTAGCCTAAACATGCTCTGATACCATGTTATTTTTCCACAATCTCGATGTCTAGGATAGAATCTTAAATCACTGATGATATCAAACCAAGAATCACAACGAAGCTACTTTTCACATCGGAATATAAATGTGAAAATTCCTAAATCTAGAATCCTATTGTAGCAACTGGAAGATATTCACCTAATTGTTAATTTTAACTTAACAATTTATTTGCAATTTTCTATGGAAAATAAAGAATACATCACACTGCAACCTACACAAATACAAAATACTGCAGAAAAAATATACAACGCATGAAATAAATAAACACACAATGGACACCGTTATTTTTTGACAAATGTCTCGGAAAAAACCCAATGCAAGAAAACCGTTGCAATAACCAAGATTTTGTATTATTATGCATTAGTTTCTGAATAAAAATCTTTAGATGCCTCACTGGCTATGTGATACAAATAATATAACTGGCAGAAAATGAAGTGAGAATTAACCTCACACTATCATTGGTGATATGACAATGATCCAGCCTCTAAATGGCTAGCCTCTGTGTCACAACTTGTAGGGACCGCGTCACTCCTATGGCTGATCGATATGTTGGTTGGATGCTTAGATCTCCGACCCTCCAATGTCACACCCAGGCTCCCAGCAATAGATATGGACTGCTCCTAAGCAAATATGTATATCTCCTCTCAGGCTATGTGTTTCCTCAGCGTGGCTCTTTGCTGCCCAACATGGCTCTACGCTACCTCTCTGGATCTCACTCTTCCTCCTCCACTTTGTATTCACCGAATCAGGAAAACTTCCAACGGGCCATTAGGGGAATTTTGAGGTCTAAAATGAGCCTCCTAAGAAAAATGTACAACCAAAATAAACTTTATAAGAACCAATAGGATTCAATATGATGATGTCAACCATGGGAGATGATTCACCATTTTTGGAGTAAATAATTATTAGATTAATTTACCCAAATTTCAAATGGGAGTACTCGTTGGATGTAAAATTTGATTCCTCATCCAAGGAGTACACATGTTGCATACTTTCGATGGACCCTGCTACATGAAAAAAGAGAAATACATGAAAACTTTGATTGCAATCACGTTTTTTCATGTAACACAGTGCATCGAAAGTATGCAACATGGGTACTCCTTGGATTAGGAATCATTTTTTGCATCCAACGAGTGTTCCTTCTCAAAATTTGAGTAAACCCATAGGGAGATAAGTTGAAAATAGGAGTTGAAAAAATATTTTTTTTCCATCTAAAAGTTGATGATGTAATCTAATCTTATTTTATTATTTCCACTATTATTTTATAATTTCCTTAGGAGGCCCATTTTAGACCTCAAAATTCCTCTAATGATTATCCTTGCCCCTCACTTCAAGAAATCAAATCGATCACTCCTCGTGCAACTAGTGTGTTGCTATCTTGAAAATTCGATCTCTAGATCTCTCACTCGATGTGTTCTCCAAGTGCCCATCGAGCTCCTTCTTATAATCTTCTCGTTGAACAATCAACGGCCTAGATTATATCCTAATCAATGGCTCAGATCATCTTGACTCGATATTCATCCTTTTTAAGAAGATTCACACCCAGTTTAATTAATACCCTTTAATTATTTTAATTTCCTAAGTTTAGACTTAGGCGTCCATTAAAAATAAATAATTATTTTAATTAAGCTCTCTCCGGGTGGAATTTCCCAAAATAATTTTTGGGTTTTGGAGAATGCATGTGTCCTAGCCCCCCTGCAAATTATTGATGTTATGGCACATTTGATGCTATGATAAATCAACACCCCCTCTTAGCGAGGAATGTGCTCTAGTAATGCAACCTATTGAAGCATCACCTTGACTCTGTATCATCTCCCTCTGCGCTGCTGATATCTGACATCACTGCCCACCAACTACTGTGCAAATGTTACATTTGTGTTTTTGTTGCCAACTGCATCTGCACTACAACATAAAAACATCCAAAATATTGAACCAACTATGTTAAGTATGATGAATTTTTTACTAGTGTTCTGATTGTTGCTAGTCTTTGCGTTGACCATATGAAGCCTCTGCGATGTTGTTGACTCTGCAATGTGCCAACTGCACTACTTTCAACTCTGCTTTGTGCTGCTTAGTCTCTAGTGCTCTTAGTCACTGCAACTGTCACTTCGACACTTCTTTGTACCAAATAACACTGGTCCATCCTGTTACTTCTAATATGGGCTCCCATAGCAAGGTATTGATCTGAGAGGTAGAATACTCAAGGATCCTTCCCATCTACATCTCTCTGGAACTACAATACTAGATCACCCCACCTATCCCCTAGAGGTATGTGAGAAATCATGGAAAACTCCTCTTCAATCTCTACAGTCACAGCCTGTTGACCAAGTCTCTCTTCCTTGTCCTTCTTTCTGAGAGGACACTGCGTAGTGTAGTGACCAATCTCACCACACCTAGAACATTTGATCTTCAATAAGTCCTTCTTCTGGCTCCGCTGCTCTTGTTTCCCCTTTGATGCAAGGGTTGCATTCTCCTCTTCCTCCTTGGGCTTCACCCCACTGATTTTGTTTCCATCTAGTTTGCACTTCACTAAGTCACACCTCATATCTTCTTGTTGAACAGCAACCCACATCCCTTCCCAATCCAGCAATCTTTCTCTGCCAAAAATAGTTTGGGCGAATACTTTCCATTATTTTGAGACGTTATTCAGGGCCAATCTCACCATCTTTGTAGCCTGAGGCGCTAACCCTATAATTGCCAACTGATCCTGCATTTCTTGCATCCTTATGGATCTCATATTCTCCTCCAAGTACATCTTCCGCTGCTCGGAAGATCCCTGATACAACGTGGCCAATGAATCCCACATATCTTTAGTTTTCCCTTTTCCAGATATGTGAGAAACAATGTCATCTCGAATTCCATCGAGTATCAACCTCTTTTCCTTTGCCATATCCTTCTTTTAAGCTTTCAATGGATCAAGATCTATGGGGAAAGCTACCACATTATCGATGACGGTTTTAAGATCATGCTCATCTAGAAGGAAGGATATCCTTACCTTCCAAATCACATAGTTGTAGGCACCCTCCAATCGATCTCGTTCTCTCAACCAGGTTGTTGCCATCACGCCCAAAAACAATGTCGAAGTATGCTTCTAAACCTCTGTGTAGTTGTTGACTGGCTCTACGCACTCCCTGCTAGAGTGAACAAAAATTACCTTGGCTCCTGCTGCTTCTGGGTGGGAAATTAGAATATCCAGGCAATAAATTATCTGAGGTCAAAATTCCCTCAGTGTGCTCTTATTCCCTTCTGAAACTTTTCTGCACTATCAACTACTACAGAAAATATGCGTTCCAGCTGAATATTTTCTCTGAGCTGAAGTTGTTGCACTTCTCCCTCTGCCACTGATAAATTTCTATTTGGAAATTCTTCTTCTCAGTCGACTCACTCAAAGAAGGATTTTTCTACGAAAATCTTGTCATCCGAGCACTAAACTGCGCAATCCTTCTAGCGATTCGATCTGTTGCCTACGCAGCTCTTCGAGCTCCCTCTTAAACTTTGTTTCTGAGCTCTTCTTTGCTTCACCTCCGCTCTGATACCATGTGAAAATTCTTAAATCTATAATCCTTTTGCAACAATTAGAAGATATTAACCTAATTGTTAATTTTAAATTAACAATTTATTTGCAGTTTTCTACGGAAAAAACTAAATAAATCACACTGCAACCTACACAAATAAAAAATACTATGGAAACAAATATACAACGCAGGAAAGAAATAAACACACAATTGACACGTTATTTTTGGAAAAATGTTCCTGGAAAAACCCAATGCGGGAAAACTAGTGTAGCTACTAAGGGTTTGTATTATTATGCAATAGTTTCTGAAAACAAATATTTATATGCCTTCCTGGCTATCTGATACAGAGAATATAATTGGTGGAAAATGAAGTCAGAATTAACCTCGCACTATCACTGGCGATCTGTGTGAAAATTCCAATTCTAGAATCCTACTGCAGCTAACTGAAGTTACTTCTCCTACTTGTTATTAAAATGAACAAATTATTAACAATGTTCTACTAATAATACTGAAGCAATTACTCCCACAACATTCAATTAATTAATTAATATGTCGAAACAAGAAACTGAGAAAGAAAATAAGTACATCACACAGGGCAACGTTGTTTCTGGATAAACGTCCCCGAAAAACTCCAATGTGGGAAATCGGTGCAGCAGATCTGAGGATTTTATTATTAAGAAGTATTTATTCTTGAATACAATCTATGGATGCATTTTTGGCATTTCAGTACAGAGAATATCATTCAACAAAAGAAAAATTGTGAGTTTACCTCACTCTGCAAGTCCCGACTAATCCGGTAGCTAAACTAATGAAACCCCATCACCCTATGTGCTTCCTATTTGCAGTAATTGTGTAGGCATGTGTGGGGACCTATGAATAACTGCGTCACATCCTATGTTAAATCAATCTTCTCTGAGGAAACTCGATTCCAGCCTTCCCAACTCATAATCTCAATCTCTAAGAAAAATCTCAGACTTCTTCTCGGAATGTTGTGTTGCCTTTGTGTGTGGCCTTCGTGGCCCTGCATGACCTTCTCTGGATGTTGTGTCACCCTATATAAACACTATGTTGCCTCCTCTACATATTTCTCTACCTCTCTGCTGAGTATTATTGGCCCTGGAGAAGATCCTCCGACCAAAACTGCTTTTGCCCCTCTCTACGTGAGAATCTCTCAATCAAAGTTTTCCTCTGAGCACTGCTCACTTCAAAAAATTCAATCTCTTGATATCTTAGTGTATCTTTCCAAATGACCCTCAATTCTTCTTTATAGTATTCTCGTTGAGACTTCAATGGCCGAGATTAGATCTCCAATCAATGACTAAGATTACATTTTGACTTGATCTGTTTTCTCTAGAACATTCACACCCATATTCTATTAATTCACTTTAATTATTTTATTTTCCTAAGTTTAGACTTAAGGTCACTTTAAAATAATTAATTTTCCTAATAAAATACAATCTAGGTTGAATTTCCCCAAATAATTTATCGGTTATCTGGAATACATGTCTCTAAGCCTCTCCACAAATTTTGAGACTTAGAGCACATCTGATGCTGCCACAAATCAACACTCCCTCTTAGCAAGGAATGTGCTCTAGAAAATAGGCCCTGCTGCACACTCTGAATCATCTTCCTCTGCGTTGTTGATGTCTGACATGTTGTCCACCAACCACTGCGTTGTTGCTGCAACTGTATTATTTTTTACCCTGCCACGATCAACACTGCATCCATACTGCAACTCCCTCTCAAATGTGCATCTGCTGCTAGCACTGCAACTCATTTTCTAAGAGAAGCAACTAAAAAACATCCATAAATTTGAATACGTGTTCAAGATGCATCTCGATGTTGAAACTCTGACTACTGCTAGTCCTAAGTTGTCCCTTTGAACCACTGTGTTGATGCTTCTCAACGCTCTGCCTCTCTACACTATTTCAACTCTGCAATGTGCTGCTCATATTTTGGCGTTGCTAACTACTGCATATGTCGCTCCAACACTCCTTTGCACCAACTGAAACTCCTCTAGCCTGCTACTACTAATGTTGGGCTCAAGTAGCAAGGTCATGATCCAAGAAGTGGAATCCCCAAGGATCCTACCCAACTGAAGTTCTTGCGAACTTACAGTTCAATATCGCCGCATCTCCCTCCTAGAGATGCGTGGGAACTCATGGCATACTCATCTTCTTCAATATTTGCGGACACAACCTTCGGATCATGCTTCTCGTCCTTTTCCTTTTTCTTCAAAGGACACTATGTTGTGTAGTGACCAAGTTCACCACATCTAAAGCATTAAATCTTTGAGTCATCCTTCTTCTGTCTTATCTTCTCCTCCTTCCCCTTGGATGCAAGGGCTGCATTTTCCTCATCCTTCTTTACCTTCGACCCACTGTAACTGTTGCCATCAAGTTTTCACTTGATTAGGTCCTTCCTTAGCTATTCTTACTGAAGAGCAACCCACATCTCTTCCCAGCTCGGCAAGGTTGCTCTGCCCAAGATGCTCTGGACAAAAACCTGCCATTCTTTTATGACTGCATTGAGGGCCAACCTTACCATCGCGGTAGGCTGAGGTGTGGACCCCACGACTTCTAGATCATCATGGATTTCCTGAAGCCTCGAGAGAAATGAATCTATGTGCTCCCCTTCTTGCATCTGCATCATCCTTAGTTTTTGCTCTAAGTACATCTTCCGTTGTTCGGAAGATCCTTCGTATAGCGTCGTTAAGCTTTCCCACATCTGCCTGGTTTTTTCCTTGTTGGCTATGTGGGACGCAATATGATCTTTGACTCCATCAATGAGCAACCTCTTAGCCTTCGCCATATCAGTCGTGTACTTCTTCAGAAGATATGGATCCGCAAGGACATCTACCGTACTCGTCACAAAAAACTTGAGATCGTATTAATCTTGAAGGCATGTAATTCTTGCCTTCCATATTACATAATTAGAGGCTCTTTCCAACCAGCCCTGATCTCTAAGACAGTGAGCTGCCATGTCCATCAAGAATTTTGAATCTACTCCATCTTCTTCCTCCTTTTTGCAACACTAGACTGGATTACGCACTCCTTGTTGGAGATTATAGATCAGCCACCCATATTTGTTGTTCAGATCATGAAGAATAGAATCCCTCGGCTAGGAATTCCCCGAGGAAGAAAATTCCCTCATTTTTCTTCTTTTCTTCCTTCTGACGTCTTTCTTCCCAGCAAAACACTTTTTCCCTGCAGAAAACTGCGTCCCTTTAGCACTTACGTTTAGGACTTGCAATGCTCCCTCCCCCGCGATGAAATTTCGGTCTAGAAGCCCTTCCTCTCTATCGACTCACTCAAAGAGAGACTTTCCTCGAAACTTCAACCCTCCTGACTTGGACTTCGCAATCCCTCTAGGGATTCGAACTACTTCCTTCTATAGTTATTCGGCCTTCTACTCAACGTTGGATCTGATCTTCTTATCTCACCTGTAATTCTCTAATACCATGTGAAAATTCCAAGTCTAGAATCCTATTACAACCAATTGAAGTTACTTCTCCTACATGTTATTAAAATGAACAAGTTATTAATAGTTTTCTATTGATAACACTGAATAAATTACTCTTTCAGCCTTCGCTTAATTAATTAATATGTTGAAACAAGAAACTAAGCAATAAAATAAATGCATCACACTTGATACCATTGTTTTTGGACAAACGTCCCCGGAAAAACCAAATGCAGGAAAACTGGTGTAGCAAATCTAAGGGTTTTATTATTAAGCAGCATTTATTTCTGAATACAATCTTTGGATGCCTTTCTGGAAATCTAGTACAAATAATATCACTCGGTAGAATAAACATTGTGAGTTTACCTCACTCTGCAAGTCCTAGCTGATCTGGTAGCTGAACTAATAAAACCCCAGCACCCTCTACACTGCCTCTTCACAGTAACTGTGTAGGCCTACGTGGTGATCTATAAATAATTGTGTCACCTCCTCTGTTGGATCGATCTACTCTCAAGAAACTCGATTCCAACCTTCCTGGCTCAGAATCCTGATCTTCCAGCAAAATCTAGAACTTATGCTCGGAATGCTACGTTGCCTCTGTTTCTAGCCTTCGCGGCCCTACGTCACCCTCTTTGGGTGTTGCATCACCCTCTCTAGGCACTGCGCTACCTCCTCTGCGTTTTTCTCTCCCTCTTTGGTGAGTATTCTTGGCCTTGGAGAAGATCCTCTGACCAAAACTGCTTATGCCCCTCTCTGCGTGAGAATCTCTCGATCAAAGTTTTCCTCTGGGAACTGCTCACTTCAAAAAATTTGATCTCTCAATATCTCGATGTATCTTTCCAAATGACCCTCAAGTCTTCTTTATAGTCCTCTCGTTAAGACTTCAACGGTCGAGATTAGATCTCCAATCAATGGCTAAGATTACAAGTTTAATTGATCTATTTTTTCTAGAACATTCACACCCATATTCTATTAATTCGATTTAATTATTTTATTTTCCTAAGTTTAGACTTGGGTCACTTTAAAATAATTAATTTTCTTAATAAAATACAATCAGGTGGAATTTCCCCAAGCAATTTTCGGGTTATCTGGAATACACGTGTCTAAGCCTCTACACATAGTTTGAGACTTAGAGAACATCCAATGCTACCACAAATCAACAATCCGACATTGATCCAACCTTTGAATGGCTAGCCCCAAGCTGCCTCTGCCCATCCTCTACCTAGTCACTGCGCTGCCTCTACCTCACAACTTGAAGGGATTGTGTCACTTTCTGGTTGATCGATCTATTGGCTAAATGCTCAGATATCTGACCCTCCGGTCTCACACCAGGCTCCTGGCACTAGATTTGGACTGCTACTCATCAAATCTGCGGATCTTCTCTTAGGCTCTACACTACTTCAGTGGGCTCTGCGCTACCTACCATGGCTCTGCGTTGCCTAGTGTGGCTCTATGCTACCTCTCTATATCTCACTCTGCCTCCTCTGATTTGTGTTCACCAGATCAGGAAAACTTCCACCGGCCACTATCCTTGCCCCTCACTGCAAGAAATCATTAGAATCCAATCTCTAGATCTCTCACTCGATGTGTTCTCCAAGTGCCCATCGAGATCCTTCTTATACTCTTCTCGTTGAAAAATCAATGGAACAAATTAGCTCCTAATCAATGGCTCAGATCATATTGACTCTATGTCCATTTTTTTCTAGAAGATTCACACCCAATTCAATTAATACCCTCTAATTATTTTAATTTCCTAAGTTTAGAATTATGCATCTATTAAAAATAATTAATTATTTTAATTAAACTGTCCCTGGGTGGAATTTCCCAAAATTATTTTTGGGTTTTGGATAATGCATGTGTCCTAGCCTCCCTGCAAATTCTTGAGGTTAGAGCACACCTAATGCTACCAGAAATCAACAATAAATAGAAGTAAATCTACCAGTGCACAAAATATGCACAATGCTTTACACAGTTTTGTACAATAACCAAATATTCGTTATATTAATCCAACTGAATAATACAACAATATAGAGCTCTCGTACCAGGGATAATGGCCATCAAATATCCACAAGTACAAGAATTCAAAATACAAGATAATTTGACGATCTAGCTGAATGAGTGCACAATCATAACTTCTTTGTCATATCTTGTACACGTGAGATTCCTTCTCTCCAAATCTACAACACTTGCCTCTATCAATGCTCCAAGTCCATCTAGCCACTAAATCTCCACTATCCAATCTACTTTCTCATTAATCGTTTTTCCATCAAAGCATCAACACATCGAGACTCCTATTGAGTTGTTCACAAATCCGTTTATGAACAACACACAACTTCCCACTACTGCTCTTCAGCTACTCAGGGTCTTCTTACCACTATAGTCTTCTTGTGTTGCTCTAATGAAGACTAACATAGGGCGGGAGGGCTTCCACCCATCACCATCAAATGTCGCTTCTCCAATGATGAACACAAGCTCCAACAATCTACTCCTCTTGTTGGCAAAACCTTGAGCTCCAATATACCTCCTCTAGTAGCCTCCTTAGTGTTACACCAATTTTTGGTCATCTAACCTGTTATTATTAGATGAACCCAAGTACACCATGTAAGACCAATTTTACCCTAAATAAATTTGCTTTCACCACATAAATAACTTATTTGTTTATATTTCCTGGTCATATTTAACCCAAAATAAAGAACTTAATTAAATAAATCCTTATTTATTTAATTATTCCCTAAGAATAAGTTATTTAAATCATTATTTAAATAATATTCTTAGTTAAATTTGACTAAATCATCCATAAATAATTAAATAAACCATTATTTATTTAATTATATTCTCATCACTTCCCTAAAATGATAAATAAACCATTTATTTATTTATTATTTATAAATAAAGGAATTGACCCAAGTCAAGAACCCTTTTCCCTCCAACAAATATAATAAAATATTCCTAAAGGGTGCTTCTAGAATTCGATTAATAATATTTTATTCATGTACCGAGTTCTAGACCGCCCCAATATTTTGTTATAAATAGGGGGGTTTTCCCCATTCATTAGTCACCTTCATTGCATTAGATCACTCTGGATCTACTCTTGGTCACCATTTTCCATTTTGTTTTGTGAACTCCCATTGAGTTCCATGTTTGTTTTTCTACATCCATAAGAGAGAGAAATGTTAGATCTGAAACACTGAGGACTTCCAAGAACCCATCCCACTGAGGAGAACCGGAAAACACCTTTCTTGTTTTCCTCTCAGGTGCCCCATTATTTAATATAATACAAAACATTCTTTTAAACACTTTGTTCTTGTCTTGTTCATTGGATGCATGGAGCCATGTTATATTTTATCTGCTTAATGTCTTTTTGTGCTTAGATCTGAATTTGTGCAGCAAAATTAAAGATGTTTTGCAGCCATAATCGATGTTAGGGCTATTTGTTATGCGTAGCTAAAGTGATATTTTACGACGAAAGAATCATACTAACACTTAGTCCATCAAGGAGCTACTTAGGCTACCAAAACTTCACCCAACTCACAATTGTCTAAATTCTTTCTTGTCAACTACTTTAGGGATACTTTGGACATCTACTTGTTGCCCTCCACCAACCACAAGATTTCCAATACAAAATTCTATCCACTTAGCATAAAAAAAAAACTCTAAATCATCATCTCTACATACCTTCTAGGCTTATGTAGATTTTTGTAGATATTTATTCTTGGCTAGGGTTCCTAAAATTCACTATTAATCCCTTTTTAACAGCCCAAACAAAGCACCAACAGTTGTGGCTCCCCTTCTAGCACAAGTCCGGCCCTTCTACACTCCAAGATAGAGGTCACAACCCTCTTGTGGTTGTATAGACTGAGCTCGGCCCCTCTGCAATGTTGCAGGAAGCTTGAAACTTGCTTAAACAAGGGATCTACTATCCAAACACTGCCCATAATCACTCCATCAAACTCAACCTCTGCATCTGATCATTTCGGCTCCCAAATAGTCACCAAGAAGTTCTCTAACTGCCCTCTCCTACATTTGATGGTGTATGCCTTGATCTACAGCCCAAACATAATGAAACAATCATAGAAACATGATATTTTCCATCCTTTCTTGGTCTCCTAGGGTTGTGACCAACCTTAGATGTGATTTGATCATTATTTGTGCTCTTGGGATGTGATCAGGAAATGATCCCAAGTCACCTTATATTTATACACAAATACAAGGGCTTCAACAAATCACTCATGTGGGCTTGAAAACTTGTTGAATTGCCTCTAAACACCTAGCCGACCTTGACCAAACCCACTCATTAACTTCAAAAAATCATTTCTCCACATAGACAACTTGGATTTCAATGATTTTTGATGTGTCTGGTTCGTCTTGGCGTCCTCTATCATCTCCATCAATCACATGTCCAATAGTCTCCATGGATTCACACCCACATGCTTGGGTGAAAATCTCACATCTTGGGTTCCAAGCCCACAAAGCGCTTTTGTGGTGCTCCAACCTCCAAAGCCCAAACCCTAGGGCTTGTAGTACCTCCCAAGCTACCAAAAATCAACAAGAGGGAGGTGTTTATTTTTGGATATGGAGTAGCATCGAATAGGTGTTCTAGTCTCATATGAAGCTAAAAGGCTAGGGAAGAGTAGATCTCCAAAACCCATAAAAGGTTTCGCGAGATAAGCTTAGGAAACACCTTAATTAAATTAATTTTCCATAATTAAAATATTTCTAAAGTCTAGCTTAGGAAAAGTGGAAAATCAAAGTTAATTAATTAAGGATGTTTGAGATTGATCTAGAGGCTTTTATTGATGAAATCTAATTGATCTTAGTCATCGATGGAGATTAAATCGTGTCCATTGAGACTCCAATGAGAGATTATAAGAGCAGGTCGAAGGGCTTGGAGATAACATCTGAGAGATCAGTGTGATCGAGTTTTGAGAGGGAGATCGATCTACCACATTTACAGTCTCAGCAAGGGAACAATTCGAGCTAGGGAAAGAGCATTAGAGAGGAAGCATTAGAGATTTGAGAGCAGAGAACCAAATGGGATATTCCTAATATTTTTCCAATGATGGAGTGGCGGGAAAAGGGAGGTTGAATACTTTTGCAAAAGAGTTCATACAAGTAATGAAAATAGTCATAAACCCAAGTGCGAGTTGTCAGAAGAGGATTGATTAAGTTTCTATAGGTCAGATTAGCTTCTAGGAGGTAGAGAAAGTCACTTCAAGAGGCAGAGAGAGTCTATACGACCCAGTTAGAGGCAGATCCAGAGATGTGCATGTTGCTCAAAGGCTGCAATGTGTGTTCCAAGTAGCAATGCAAGTTTCCCGTGTGGGATGCGAATAGGCCATAGGAGGTTGAGTTGGTTTGCAGAGTAGATTTTTGATCTCCATATTACTTTTCCAGTTATGATCTATATTTTCCAAAAGGATTTCCAGTACGAAATCTAGTTATAATAATTCTCAAACTACTGCATAATAAAATAAACCCTCATCTGTTGCACTGATTTTCCCTTCAATGTTTTTCTAGGGATGTTTAGTCCAAAAATATTGGTGTGATTTTTATTGTGTGTGTACATCTATTTCTCAGTTCCTATTTTATTCTATAATGTTTTATTGTAGTAAAATTATGCAAAAATAATGATTCCGTTTTTTGCTATTTATATAGCCGCGAAATGTTTTTTTGGAGGGGCTTCATCGAATTTTCCGGTCGATATAAATTCGATTAAAAGTTCGGCCGAACTTCTATAAAAACTTTGGCCAAACTTTTGTGTTTTTAGCATTAATGGGCTAACAAGGCAAAAAACAATTCGGCCGAACTTTCGAACTAACACGTCTACAACTACACAACAGCTCGGCTTTGAACACATTTCTTCAACTTTGTAATGATTAAACTCCATGAAACTTGATGAATTAACTATCGGAACCAAGACAAGCATTTGCAAAATTCAATCTACTTTCAGAAAATATAACTTTTATGGAATTTCATAAATATTTACTAATTTTAATTAATTTTGTAATAAAATGGGTGTAAAAATTTTCTGAAGGTCATTATGATTCAGTGAAATCAAAATTCTGTATCTTCCAAAATACACTAGAAAAAAATTGAAACAATTATGGTGCATTACATTGGCCCGTCCTCTGTAATGGGTAGTTTTTAGATTTTTAGTTTATAGCTAATATGTTGAGAAATTTTGTGTGAGCCGAAACATATTCAAAATATGTAGTTTTTTCACATTGTATCAGTTCAAAAAATTCTAGTAATTATGATATGCATCAGTTGGTTTCGTAAATATAACGAAATTGAATTAGACTATGTCTAGATTGTTGTAGCACAATTTATTTTCTCAAAAACACAATTTTCAAAGAATACACCAACGCATTTGAACATGAATTTCTATGAATCACTTGATTGTTAAAGAACACACACTCAAATAAATGTTAAGTTGACATATCAAATGTGTATAAAAAAATTCCAAAAAATAAGTAATAGAAAGCTAATAAAATTTCTGAAAAGTTTCATTTTTATCGTAAAATGAAATTCTAAACAAAAAAATTGTTTTGGCTTGCAGAAAGTTGAAAAAAAATAAAAATAAATAAATAAATATCATTTTTTCTCAAAAAAGAGAAAAAAGTGTAACCCAACTTCACATTTTCACCTTGTGAAGAATGTATCAATAATTTATTTATTATATGTCGTAAAAAATAAATTGATAACAAATTAGAAAAATAAACTCCAATTGATACATTCATAAAAATTTCGCAACTATACCTCAAAAAATTATATAAAACACCCAAAACTCATTGGATTGTTATTTTTACATTTTGTTTTCAATACCAAACTCTATTTCAATTAACACAACATCAATGATGCATACTATTAATACCATGGACACAATACACACCATACATAATATAGTAAGAGCTAAACAACTTAAACATGGTACATGGACTTTTTCTTAGTTTGAAATAATAGGAAAATGACCTCTTGTGCACTTATAGTGAGGACAGATCGGTGCCCCATGTATGGGAGTGCACTAATAAGTTTTTGTAAATTTAAAAAATAAAACAATGTTATATAACATAATGGTCAAACCTCGTTTGATGCATATCATATGGTAGGATTTCGATGCATTGACTATTTTAAGATGCACATAAACCTTTTTCTAGTAAATACTTTCTTTACCGTGAACACATTATTTTAAGGTTATTGATTTTGATATATGTGTAACTATTAGTAAATTTTTGGGGACTATTTCTTTTTTTTGTAAATTGAGTTGTAAACAAGGAGATGTAAATCTCAGTTTTCATAGATTTCACATTACTTTGATTATTGAGCTACTCCTCAAGACTGTAAATATTTATGTTGATGTATTTTTCACACAATTTTCTCTTATTACATCGAGTCAAATCACTATAATTGTAAATTCACTATACATTAACTAAACTAAAATATACATTGATAAATAATTATAAAAGAATGGTGAAACATAGACAACTCATGTTTAATGTAATTAATTGTTAATTATGCATTTTTTATAGTTTTATATAAATAGACTTATTAATTCATTAATTGAAAAATATTATATTATTCTACACTAATCATAAAAATGGTGGCTTGAAAGAATTCAAGCATATTGTAACTTGCTTGTTTTAATTATATATTTTCAATGTTAGTCATTTTTATTTATTTTATGTTATTTTGTTTAATTTATATTATTTTATCTAAGATAATGAGAGTTTAGAAGATGAAAAGAAAGATTATCATAATTCAATTTTCATTTCGTTTTCTTATGTACATATTTTTTTATACAATGTTGTATACAAAGTTAATATTTCCATAATATGATAGTTTACCATTTGTTTGTAGTAGAAAAAATTACATAATTATTTTACTATTTAATTTAAAATGTTATTGTTGTATTATATGTACATGGTTTTGACAATTAGCTCTATCATGATATAAAATTGACTAGATGTTAGTGAAGAAGTGTGTTTATATATATATATATATATATATATATATATATTTTAATTAAAAAATTCCCAAATATTTTTCTACTAGTCATCAATATGATTTATATTTAAATATTCTAAAATAATAATTATGATTTTTTTTAATTATTAAATAGTTGTTTATAAAACATCCATTGACAACGTAATTGGTTTATCAAAACTTTAAAAAGCTAAAAGATTACTTACATTCCTTTAGACTCTTACTTTTTTTGTTTAAAAAACATTAAAGAGAGACATTTTTATATTGTCATAGTTTTGATGGTTTAGGAGGTTATAAAGGTTGGTATTGTAACATATATTGTGAAATTGAGTTCTAATTTTGGTGTATGCTAGGCACTTTAGGAAAAAAATACCTTTCATCTTTAACCCTCTTAGTGTCACAAAGATCACATATTCTTGCATATCATAGTGTTTTTGGAATTTTCCAATGCCCAATTGTGCCATGAAGGTCATGGGAGTTGGTTCAAATTTTAACAATGTTGTTTTTCTTCTTTGTGCTAGTAAGTACTAAAAGATACTATTTTCTAAGTTCTATATTAGGGTTAAAAACCTCCTTGTAGTATCTTAGCTTTCTTTTAATTTTTAACTCTCTATTGCACCATAAACTCTCTTTAAATTTATATGTAATATTATTAGTTTCTTGCTAGATGTTTTCATGTATTCCCAAATGATTTGGCCAAGGTGTGGCATCTTGATGACATCCTTGCTTGAGTTGTTGATGGTTATGGTTGGAGATGGAAGAAATTTTCAAAGACTCTTCTCATTGATGTTGTTTATCTTCTTTTTGTTCATTAAGTAACCAATCATGATTGTACACTCAATGGAGGAGAGGTTTTCTTTCATGAAGAGGATAAGATAGGATGTACTGTGTTTAATATTAAGATTATAAGTTATAAAGTTCTATTAAATTTGTTGTATATTTTTCAAGAATTTTTAGAAATATTTTATCCCTAAACTTTACATGTATATAATATAACAAAAATGACAAAAATATAAAAACAAACTTTTTAAGTCCACAAAATGATGAATAAAATGTTATTAAAAACAATAATTAATAAATTAGTAATTAATTAAATAATTAATAATAATAATAATTAATTTATAACAATAATGAATTAAATAAATTTGAATATATAATCAATAATAATGATATAATGAAATCATTAATAATATAATTTTAATGCTAAAACAATGTAAACTTGATAATAAAAAAATTTAAAAAGTGACATCATCATTATGTTAACTTGACACTAAACTATTTCAATATGTTATAATATATAATTAAGTGGTCATGATTTTAATATGATACTAAACTATTTCAATATATTATAATATATAATTAAGTGACATCATCGTGATGTTAATATGATACTAAACTATTTCAATATGTTATTATATATAATTGTATCATGAAATAACATTAAAGAAATAAAAATAAACTAATATTATACAAAATTGTAAAATCTCTTTTGGTAATAATCATATATAATGGAACAATGTCGATGCGTTTCAAACCAACTAGAACCACACTGGTTGGTTCGAAATTATGTGATTATTACCGAAAGAGATTTTACAATTTTATATGGATCACAAAAACATAGATTCTAATAATTTTATACAAGTGAAATGTCGAGATTATGTATTTTAATACTACGAAAATATTAAAAAAATAAAAATAAACTAATATTATACAAGTGAAATATCAAGATTATGTATTTTAATATTATGAAAATATTAATGACGTAAACCACATCGCCAAAACAACACTAGCGAGACTCATAAATAATGTTGCCACAATGGACACCAACCAAAGGGGCACAAAAAAAAATACATTTTTGATACGAGATAGAGGCAAAAATAATGTTAAAACTTTGTTTTCAAATATTTTTAATGCAAACGCAACATAAATTCAACGTATATAAGAAGCGTGCAATCAAAGAAAACCCTAAAAATGGTGTTCAAGAGCATGTATTATGAACAACAATAATGCAAAAAACATTGCTATTTATTGCACATTGTACAAATTCAATTCGATAATTGCATATTGTATTAAAAAAAACAAAAACAAACTCGAATAAAGAACTTCAAGTGGGTTATTTAGAATGCAGTTATCGAATATAGAGAAAAGGAAGACCTACATAGTTACCCTAAACAATACTTTTTATCTGATCTATATATATTAATTAAGAATATATATTAATAAAGGTATTTACATTCCTATATGTTTAGGTGGTTATATATATATAATTGTTTAAATATTATATCATAGATTTATATAAAATTAAAAGAAGATTAGAAGTATTGTTTATTGATGTCATTATTTTATATATAAAATTAAAAGAAGATAAAAATATTGTTTACTAATGTCATTATTTTATATATAGTTATAATATTTTGTAAATTATTTAAATATTATATAGATCTATTTTAAATGGTATTGTTTATTAATGTTATTGAAAAATAGAAGTATAGATGATTTATTTAGAAATAGAATGAAAATACAAACATATTAAAAACATGTGTATATATATTGTTAAAACTTAGCATCCAATTATAACTATACACATGTTAAAACTTAGCATCCAATTATAACTTAACTTTAATTGATTTATAATTTAGATCAACTATATAGAGTCAAAGTTTGAAAATTATTGTTATACAATTTGTATAGGTTTAATTGTCTATTTAAGAACATTATGTGTTTCCTGGTAGTCACAACTTTGAAGGGAGATAAATATGTAAATTTTCATTAATTAAGCATTCAAATGGTTGTATAGTCACTTAACCCACAAACAAAGAGTTATGTTATTTATCAATTTGGTGGTGTTGAATTATAAACCAACTACCAAATCTACATAATTTGAGAAACAATATATGTAATAAAGAGGTATATTATTCATGTTATTGGTTGTGGCATTGAGAAATATCACCAACACATATTGATGCTACCACAAATATAAATTTAACATGAAAAACCTTAATTAACACAATAAATTGTGACAAAATGACTATACTATTAAGTCTAAATTTACTCTCCATAAATATAAGTAGTCAAATCTATGTAAAATGAATATCTTTTGTGCTATTTGGTTTATAATTAAGCCACAACTTAAAAATTAGATAATTATGATTATTGTTATATATTAAATATTACTAATTTATAATCATTTAATTGTTAACTAATCATATATTTTTATTAAATTATAATTAAGTAAATATGTATACTTATTTTGAAATACAACTTCCATTTTTTTTATTTTAATTATCAATAGTTATTAGGTGGATAGTAGAGACTTAACCTCCACATAATGTTGTAGAATATTCTTAATAGTATTTACAAACAAAAGGTTAAGATTTATATTCAAAGTAGTTATGTACAATTTGCTCTTTTAGTTGAGTTGATTAATTAAAAAAATGTCAAATAAGTGCACATGAATTGTGTTTTTTTTCAACATGTGGCATTCCTAAACCATGGTACTGGCCCATGGTATTGTAAACCTATTTACAAATTAAGAATCTCTATAATAAATTGAGAAGTATTTTCATGATTAAAAATCTTATTACATATCTTTACACATCACTTATATGTTGATTTTTTTAATTAATAACAATAATCATAATTTAAAATAAAATTATTTTTTATGATTTGTTTTTAATCTTGAAATATATTATAAAATAAATATTATTATAAGTGATTGGAGAAATCTCCAACAACAAATGTTGTTATGTTTATCCACATTTACCAATATATAAATTCGTTAGGATATCACTTAAAAGAAAAGTGATCTTATTTTTTTAATTATGTAATTACAAATTAGTTATTTTATTTTTCACTTAAAAAGAAATGTGTTTTTTTTTTTAATTATGTAATTACAAGTTTATATATATATATATATATATATATACTTATGGTTTTTTATTTAATATTAAATTTAATATATTTATTATTTTCCATCTAATCATGTAGAACACCTTAAAATATACCAAAATTTTGACGGGACATAATTTCATGTTTTTGAAATTTCAGTTATTCGGATCCTCTCACTTAATAAGGAAACTTCTTACAGCGAAACTTGCAACTACTCGCCTTCCTACTTAATAAGGAATCTTCTTACAGCGAAACTTGCAACTACTCGCCTTCTTGTCTAGCCAAATCTGACCATGTCTTCTTTTCTCTTCCTATGGTCGGCGGGCAACGACGCGTCCGTCTTAGCACCATGGAGTAGTCTGGAGGCACGTGCCTCACATTCTAACCACTACTCACCTTCACTCGCACAACAACTCTTGTGCCCATCTTACTTTCTTGCTCATCTGGTCGAGAGAGCCGGACGATTCCATTCTTCCAGACAGACTTTGGGGCCACGTGCTTCCAATCTAACCACTTCTCCTCTTCGCAAATCGCTGGACATCGCGCTATAACTTACTACTCACTCCCAGCTTCAGGATTCATTCTTCAAGGAAGCAAGCACGCCATCACAATATAAAGATCTTCATATATAATTGTTAGAGCAGCTCAGCACCAGGTCGAGCGAGCAAGCATGTCTCAAAATTTGGGATTGGATTTAGAAGCGTTCAGGAAGGCTCAGAGGGCAGATGGCCCAGCCACGATCCTCGCTATCGGCACTGCAACTCCCCCAAATGCGGTGGACCAGAGCAGTTATCCCGATTACTACTTCAAAATTACCAACAGCGAGCATATGACAGAGCTCAAGGAGAAATTCAGAAGAATGTGTAAGAATTTCCATCATGCTCATGCTCATGCTTGTAATATTATATGATTGAAATTTGTTTCTGGGATAATATTTGTATGATGATCAGGCTGCAATATTTGTATGATGATGGGGCGTGTGACGTTGCAGGTGACAAGTCTGCAATAAACAAGAGATATATGTACTTGAGGGAGGAGATTCTGAAGGAGAATCCCAATGTGTGCGAGTACATGGCGCCATCGCTGGACGCACGGCAGGACATGGTTGTGGTGGAGGTGCCCAGGCTTGGAAAAGAAGCCGCTGCTAAGGCAATCAAAGAATGGGGTCAGCCCAAGTCGAAGATCACTCATGTCATTTTCTGCACTACAAGTGGAGTCGACATGCCCGGAGCTGATTATCAGCTGACAAAGCTTCTTGGCCTCCGCCCCAGCGTTAAGAGAGTCATGATGTACCAACAGGGCTGCTTCGCTGGAGGCACTGTTCTCCGCGTCGCTAAAGATCTGGCTGAGAACAACCGGGGAGCTCGGGTTCTGGTCGTTTGCAGTGAAATCACGGCTGTTACCTTCCGTGGCCCCTCCGACACTCACCTCGACAGTATGGTCGGCCAAGCTCTCTTCGGCGACGGTGCGGCTGCGCTCATCGTGGGAGCCGATCCCGTCCCTCAAGTGGAGAAGCCCTGTTTCGAGCTCATCTGGACTGCACAGACCATTCTCCCCGACAGCGACGGAGCCATCGACGGGCACCTGAGAGAGGTCGGCCTCACCTTCCACCTTCTCAAGGACGTTCCGGGGCTCATTTCCAAGAACATTGAAAAAAGTCTGGTGGAGGCCTTCCAGCAGTTTGGAATCTCTGACTGGAACCAGTTGTTCTGGATCGCCCATCCCGGAGGCCCTGCCATTCTGGACCAGGTGGAGGCAAAGCTGAATCTGGATCCCAAGAAACTGAGAGCCACCAGGCAAGTACTTAGCGAATATGGAAACATGTCGAGCGCGTGCGTGCACTTCATCTTGGACGAGATGAGGAAGTCGTCTCGACAGAATGGGTGTTCAACTACGGGAGAAGGATTGGATGTGGGAGTTCTGTTTGGATTCGGGCCAGGCCTCACCGTCGAAACAGTTGTCCTGCGGAGCGTTCCCTTGCAGTGACAGTGATTGCAGTGATTGAAGATCCTAATCCTCGCTGCAAACAGCGCCAATTTGAACGTAGTCCATCGTGTTGTTTGGATTGATGTTTTAACTTTGTTCACGGTTTTGTTTAGATCGATTGGATTGATTTTATAACATTGTATTGGAATTGGTGTTATAAAAAAGTTAACAAAGCAATATATGTATGAATGATATATTTTATTATTTAATAAAGTATTTCATGTTTTGGTATATTTGATTGGTTAGAAAAGAGTATTTTATGTTTATGTTTTTAAAATTGGAATGAATGAATGAATGATATTTTAATGTTCACCAGATTAAAAATAGTTTATGGATCACTAGTTTTTTTGTTTTTTGCCTTTTGTGATTCAATCTTTTTCTTACTCAAATTGATGATGAGTTGACCCAACCTTTTAACAGTTCCATCACTGAAAAGACAATGCCACGAAATTGATGCTAACATACTGGGGTAACCATCCCAGAAGTGCAAAAAGTACATACCCTTTCTTCCCAAGCTTCTTTAGGTCTCTTCCACAGTCCTGTTTCACACGGAAGTTGATGTGAGTTAGTTCTTAATTGAGCAATAAGAACCTTTACTCTCCACCAAATGCTAGCTCCAATGTATTCTTTTTGTTGGAGATTGCAAGTGGGGTTGAATTCCTTAATATTCTTTTTGTGAATATAATTTTTAACAAGTTTATGGAAGTTGTTATGGGAGTTGTTTATTGAGGTAGAGGAATTGTGACGGTTAAAATTGGTTGGAATTTGGGCAAAAAAATTATAAGAAATCTTGCAGTAGTGTTTGAATCATGTTTTTGATAGTGAAAATGGATTCAACATCATCAAAAACCTATGTTTGAATCATGTTTTTGATAATGGAAATGGATTCAACATCATCAAAAACCTAAGCACCCAAAATATTGAAATTTGATAGCTATAACCTAATTTTACAAAAATTTCTACCAAATTTTATGAAAAACTTACCAAAATTTGTATGATTTAAAAAAAAAAAACAAAAAAACAAACCAACAATCTAGTTACTGCAATTTAATTTTTTATATTTTAATATTTTAATATAAAATTTAAACATATATAAGAAAATTATATAAATTACATAATTTGAATTTACAATTCTAACCTATTTTTATAAATTCAAAATTAATAAAATTAATTAATACATCAATTCAACCCCGCTCATATAAATTAAAATTGTAATCTATCATCGTTCTTTTGACAATCATAAGTATCACGTTTTCTTAATTGCAAACAACAAGCGATATGTAGATTTCTTCCGTGCAATGTGAATGGGGCACATGACCTTTTAAGGTTTTGGGTGAACACCTTGTTATTTCAAATTTGCTTTAGCTTTAACATCCGCAAAGGCAAGGAGATTTTTTTAATTCTTTTATTTTAAAAAATGAATTTAATATTTTAATATCTATAATATATTTGGATGGTATACGCTTCATCATTTAAAACAACGATTTTCTTATTTCTTAAAAAAAATGTTTGTTCAAAATAATTTAAAATTTAATTAAAATGCTTAAAAAATATATATTAAATAAATTATCAACCTTCTAATTAACTAAATTATATTTTTAAATTTATTAAATGAATTATCATCACCCTAACTAACCAAATTAATTTGAAAATCCATTAAATATAAATAAATATTAAACCAATCATTAAATTTATAAAATTCTTATATATTTAAATACTAACTATAACTAACCAAATTAATTTGAAAATCCACTAAATATAAATAAATATTAAAATAATCATTAAATTTATAAAAAAATTATCTATTTAAATACTAACTATAATGATGAGATGTAAAACCTGTGATGAAAAGGTATATTGTTAATATACTTCTCGTATCATGTTTTGTATTTTCATGGATAAAATTAACTCAAAAGATACTAATCATAATTATATAGTTATTTAAATATATGTATAATTTTTTTTAAAGGTTTGAATTATATTACTTTTTCAAAATAGAAAAAAAAATACATCTTTACAAACTAGTGGCTGACCCAACTAAATGCTCGACCATTTGCAAAAGTTTACTCTCCAAGAGGTTATGTACTGATTTGTTTTGTGACTTCAGCAATACCGAGTAGACATAATTACAAGCATGGGGACAAAACACTCTACATAGGAGCTACCTGAATTGCGACCAAAATACTTATGGAAAAAATAGACAAAATTCAACCTCTGACCGAGCCCAAGAGACCAAGAGAGGAGCTTGTTCTAGGTTCCACAAGCAAAAATTTAGACCTGAAACAGTCCATGAGGCAGGAAAAGGGGCTAATCATCACCAACCTGGATGGGCTCATCTAAAGACCCGCTCAATTGAGGATCTTCCTGGTGTTGGTTTCCCGAGCTAGGGAGGGAGGCTCTATCAACATTCTGCTTCTCGCTGCAACTGGCCTTGAACCATTCAGACAGGGGTAAGTCTTTGGTGATAAAATTTCGATGCTGGACTGATTCCACATAGACAGTAAACTTGTCATCCAACCTGTCTATTTTGTCTTGTAACACCTTCCAACTCTGAGTGTTAGCTTACATAGCCATGCCCGGGATGGTCTTCATGTTCTAATTAACCTCAATTGTTCAAGTGCTGGGATCCAATTAAATTCTGCCTCGACCTCCTCTGTGCTGATGTGTTGACCAATATTTGACGTGTGGTCCTCCATTTTCTTTATTTCTTCTTTTATTTTTTCCGGGATTGATGTATGAAAGGTGAGGGTTGCTTGATGGGAAACAATCTCCGCACAAGTCCTGGGGCGAACATTCATCTGCCTCCATCATTTTAGGCTTTGGCCTCTTTGCCTGCGATAAGAAGAGGAGACTCGAGAGGAAAGGGGGGTGTGAGTCATGAAAGGGAAATCTAGGGAGCTAGGAGTCTGGTAGAGAGAGTTCGTAGGGGAGTGTGGGGGACAACCTACAGAGGATATTGGCCACGCAAAAGAGAGCGACTTGGAGCTAGTATACCAAAAGGAACGTAGCAAAATAGGGTGGTGGGAGGAGGCACGCTGCATGGTGTATAAAACGTTGATGGTCATAATGGAAACATAAATTTGGCAGACTTCACATGAATGGCGATATTGGCTACCGAATTTTACAAGTACATATTGCTAATGGATGGATGAGGGGGGTGGTTGCTCCACAAATCCATAGAGACAGTAACCAAAGGTGCATTAAGGATGGCTAGAGGAGATTTGTGTGTGAGGGGGGTTGTCTCACCATCTCCGAAGTTCTCATACAGTCCGATCATGGAGCAATCTGGGTTGAAGGGCGGGTTCGCACGATCATGCAACCATGTACCTTCCCTGTCATTTCGACTTAAATCATCGCAAGCTTGATGAAGAATTCCTGAAGGCATGCTCTTCCATTCATAAGAATTCAATTGATCATTGCCATTTTCTTTGCATAATCTAATTTATCCGCCAGGGAATTAGCTTTGTGTTTCACTACATGAAAGTGGTTCCCACCTAGCTGAGAGACGTGACCATGTATGCACTACGAGGTTTTGGAGAGCCTCTATTTGGCAGTGACTTTGATAACCGAGGTGTCATTTTGAAGTTTGCGGGCAGCCAGAGTAGCTACCTGAGAATATCCTTCCACAATTAGTGGAGTAAAATTATAGGCTTTAGCAAGCTCAAGTCCCTACTCCAGGGCTTGAAGTCGCGTCACGTTATTATTGTTAATTCTCAACTTGTCATAGTAAACCACCGAATGTCACTGATATGATCCCTGATCACACCATCAAAGCCTGCTTTCCTAGGATTTCCACGCGATCCTCCATCATAGTTCAATTTGTAGAAATTTAAGGGAGGAGGAGACCATTGCTCAAGGGCATCGGTATGGAAGGAGGGGTCCTTCGAGACCAACAAGGAAATGTTGTCAAGCCCGAGGAGCTGCAGGATGTGAAGGTCAGAGGGATAAGGCAGGCCTGTTGAGGAGGAAGTTTGGCTTTAACAATATATTCTCGGAGTACCTTCTTGATCCTAGTAAGGAGAACTTCCCTAGGGGTCTGCAAATTTTTAAAAATTTGAGTGTTTCTTTCTTTCCAAATTATCCAACATATAACTCTTGACAACATCTCTCACACTCTATTGACACTAGGGTGAGCAAACATATTTTCTCTCCAATATTTGAGAGTGCTTTAAATAGATTCCATGTTCTTGTCTGTGGTTCTATAAACTTCAACTCCCCAATCCCAAATTGTAAAAGTAGCTGTGAAGCTATTTAGGAGGTGATTAAGGGATTCTTCCTAGCTTTCGCATAAGTAGCACCTAAAATTCCCCACGAAACCTCATTTTAATAGATTGTCCTATGTAAGAAACTTGCCATGAAAGATAGGCCATATGAAGAGGGTAATTTTTGGCCACCTCTTTTTCCTCCATACGGAATTCCATTTTGGATGCTTTTCTAAATGATTATGATTATCTAGGTAAGTATAAGATTCCTTGAGAATGAAGACTCCCCCTGAGTTTCTGCCCCATCGAAGCTTGTCGTCATCCTCATCTATGTGGATTTGTTGATCCTGGAGATGATTCCAGAAGTGATCCCAGTCAAAGATGTTGGGGAGGGGAAGCCATTCTTCTATGTCAATACACAATCTTCATTTTCCTTTTGGAGGGTTTTTCTTCTAGTAATGTGAAAGCAAGGTTCTTCCTTTATGTTGCATAGTCTCTTGCAAGGTAGTATAGACACCTGCTTTGAGTTTCAGGAGTTTCTTCCAAGCATCCTCCCAAAACAAAGAGAATTCATCATTCTGCACTTGAGAAAAGATATGTTGTTGGATGAGCCACTTGTTTTTCCATGTCTGGTTCCGATCTTGTGACATCGTCATCGACATGTATTAGGAGCATATTTGGATTTCCATAGTTTTTCCATGGGGTTGAGGGCGAGTCTAGCCATTTCCACCAAGTTTTCGTTGCCAGGGAATTTCCCATTGTTTTAGGGTCCCGTAGATCCAAGCCTCTAGAGTTTGTTCCAACTTACCAAGGCCCATTTTCTTTTCTTTATCGGACCCACACCATAGGAAATTCCTTCGGGATGTTGCGAATGATATTTAGGACCATCTTAGGATCAACCATAGCATAGAATAGATAAAGACGCATGGATTGAAGGACCAATTTAAAAAGGACCATTATGCCTGTGAAGTTGAAGGATAGAAAGGTTTAGTTACTAAGCTTCTTATGAAACTTGGAGAGGAGGTCTTCCCAACTGGATTTCCTAAGAGCATGATTTGTGCGAGGCACACCCTGATACATGGATGGTAGGGGACAGTTCTGAAATCCCAATATTTTGGTATTTTTCCTTTAGATGGAGGGCAGGGTGTTGAAAAAGAATATTTTGGATTTTTGAAGGTTGACAATAGTGCTTGAGGCTTTTGAGAAGAGGTTCAGGATTGTTTTGAAGGAATTAGCTTCCGCAACTATGGGCACACCCATTAAAAGAGTGTCATCCATGAATAGTTGATGGGTAGATGTTAAACTAGAGTCATGAAGTTTCAGACCCATCAACTGGTTACTGTTCAGGGCAACAAATATGATCCTCCCTAAGCCTTCATCCATGAGGATAAATATGAAAGGGGATAGGGGGTCACCTTGTATAATCTCTCGGGAGGGGGAGAAGATTTGGGCAGGGCGCCATTTATGAGGATGGAGAAGAAGGCTCCAGAGGTGAGGGCCATGATCCAATCAATCCAATCTTGATGGAAACCAAAGGCTTTGAGAACCTCCCTCATGTACTGCCAGATGATATTGTCAAAACCCTCAGACATGTCCAATTGCATCAGAATTCTAGGTTGATTGGAGGTTTTAAGGGAGTGGATGGTTTCATGAGATAGGATTATACTATCAAGGATTTTCCTGCCCTCCACGTAACTTGATTGAATTTTCGTGATGAGGAGAGGGAGGAGAGTTATGAATCTATTAGCTAGCAATGATTTTTGTAATATTCTTATAAATGACATTAGAGAGAGAAATGGGTCAATACCTGTCAAGGGTGTATGCTTCTTATGCCTTTGGGATCAGAGTCAGGAAAGTAGCATTAAAGGATTTCAGAGTTGTATTTGCTCGCCTCGAATCTTCCATAAGGGTGTGTACTTCGTATTTTATTATGGACCAACAGGCTTTAAATAAATTTGTGGTAATGCCATCTAGACCTGGAGCTTTCCCTGAGGGCATTGAGATTATAGCCTCTTCCACCTATTTCTCAGATATTTATTTAAGCAACATGGAGTTGTGGTCGTATGTAAAAATAGTTTGGATGTTCTGAATAATTTTTTGGATTGTTGGTACTTTGTCTAAAACTGGTTCACTGAGAAGATTTCTAAAATAGGAGTTAATTTCAGCTGAAATATCCTCGTGAGAGTGCATTATTGATCCTTCCCCTATCTTGAGAGAGAGGATCATGTTAGCCCTTTTATGTTGGATCATGGACCTATGGAAGAATTTAGTGTTCCTCTCACCACATTTTAGCCATTGCACTCTTTATTTTTGTTTCCATAGTTTCTCCTCTTGATTGGCTATGGTTTCCCACTATTGTTGTAGGTCACGATCTATTTATCTCAACTAATCTGAGGTGGCATTGAGGATGATATGTTGTTGGAGTTCTTCCATCTACTTCTCTAGTGATTTTTTCTCTTTCAAGATATCCCCAAAGGTCTCCTTGATCCACTTCCTAATGTGATTTTTGATGTGATTCATTTTTTGTTGAAAGTAGTACATTAGGAATCCTTGAAGGGGCAGATCCTCATACCGCCACTCCTTCATTTTTGGAATTTGTTTATGGGATAATATTTCTATGATGATCAGGCTGCAATCTATATCTAATGGGGTGATTGGGCGTGTGTTGCAGGTGAAAAGTCTGCAATAAACAAGAGATGACGGAGGAGATTCTCAAGGATAATCCCAATGTGAGTGAGTAAATGGCACCATCGCTGGACGCACGGCAGGACATGGTTGTGGTGGAGGTTGTTGGAATATTGAAAATTCCAGAACAAACAGTGGAGAGAGTAATACTCTCCTCTTTAACACAGAGAAATTTAAAATTTACTCATTGGAGACATAGTTTCAACTCTGAAAAAACAAACATCTATTTCATAAAAAAATTGTTACAAATTCTTCCTCTAACAGAGGGATTCAAAATAGTGACTACTGCTTCAACACAGTGCACGCATAAGACTTCAGTGTCTTAATAAAAACTCTCTGTCTCTCTGAAAATAAAACGCTCTATTTTTTTAAACCAACGCACTGCTGTGCAAATCATAATAATATTAACAACTACTTTTGCCTCTCTGGGCTTTTACATTATATATGTCGCGCATATATAAAATTAAAACATAAAACATTTAATGCATCGGGTCTAGTCTTAACATATAACACGCGACCCTATTAAAAATTTCGATCGCCGATTTCAAACCAGACGCGATGAGCGTTTTAACTCCGGTGTATAGCACCCATCGGCTCCAGGCTTCAAATAACACAAAACATCCATCGTCGAACTTTCGATTGCGATTGACGATCGGATGCGATGGATCAATTAACTCCGGCCTATAAAACATCAGGTTCGGAACATCAAAAAAACAAATGACCAACCGAAAGTTCCGATTGCGATTGGAAAAGCTGATGCGATGGGCATTTTAAATCCGTCATATAACATGACATCGGGTCCGCCCTTTGGTTAATACAATCGGACCTTGTACAAAAAAGGTTCTGATTTCAATTGGAAAACGGACGCGATTACCATATTAAGTTCGTCGCATAACTCCATCGGGTCTGCCACTTCAAAATGCAATCGGGGGCATAAACAAAAAACCTCCAATTGCGATGTTGTGATTGTATTGTAACATGCTGCGTGGTTTGTGGGACCACCGGGCCTCGGCTTTGGTGGAGGGCGATTACAATATGAAACAGTTGCGATTGCAATCATCGCATCGCAATGTTTCAACACTGCAAATTAAATTGCGGTGGTTTCAATTGGAACTGCCAATTGCGTTCATTGCATCGGTCTATCGCCATATCAACAAGACACTTGAACCTTTAAAATATTTCTACTGTGAAACATATATGTGAACCGTTTTGTAAGCAGAACTCACCACATCAACAAGACACTGTGAGTAAGACTTGCGATTACTGCCTAAGTCATTAACTCCGCCTATTATATTGGTAAGGCTTTAAAACCTGATTCAACCTGTAATCAAAGCTCTGCCTGCTGGCGAGACTTTGAGTCTGAACATTAAACTCTGCTTTTCAGAAATCGGCTACCGCCTTGGATTAAATATCAAAGGGGTCAAATCTCATTTGCTTTGTACTGCTCCTGTGCGGCTTTCCAATCCTTTTGCAATTTCATTAAGATAGCGGCAACCGCCTTTGCTAAGGCTTCAATGTGATGCAGTACAGTCACTTCTGCAATTACGACTGATTGACTTCAGTAGTTGGAATTAATTTCCAACACTCCCCCTTAATTTCAACTGCTGGGTTTTTCTGCATACCCAGGCATTTCCTGAAATGTTCAAAGATTTTCTGCGCAAGTGGCTTTGTGAGGATATCTGCAAATTGATCCTCTGTTCTGCAATGCTGCAAAACTATCTCACCATTGTTAACCAATTCACGTATGAAGTGAAACTTGGTGTCAATGTGCTTTGTCCTTTTATGAAAAAATGAAATTTTTAGACAATGCAATAGCTGAGCTATTGTCACAATAAATCATTCTCCCTTTTACATGTTCTTGACATAAACTTCTCAACATTTTTCTCATCCAAACTGCTTGACACGCTGTTGCTGTATCTGCCACATATTTCGCCTCTGCTGTAGACAACGCTACAATGGGTTGTTTCTTAGAAGCCCATGAAATGGCTCCTGAACCCATGTGAAAAACATAACCGGAAGTGCTCTTCCGATCATCTACACTTCCAGCCCAATCACTGTTAGTGTATCCAACTAAATCTGAACATTCTGAAGCAGTATATAAAATACCAAACCTTTTTGTACCTTTAACATACCTCAGAATTCTTTTTGCTGCCTGCCAATGTGCATCTTTTGGCTTTTCCATGAATCTGGAAATCAAACTAACAGCATGCATTATGTCCGGCCTAGTTGCAGTCAAATACATGAGGCTGCCAACTATGCTCTTGTATAAACTAGGATCAAAATCCTTGTTGTTGTCCTCTCTGCTGAGTTTTAATCCCATCACTATGGGAGTGATCGCTGCTTTGCTCTCCTGCATATTAAATCTTTCAAGCACCTCATTAACATACTTTGCTTGTGAGATAAAAATCCCATTTTCATCTTGTTCTACTTCTATTCCTAAGAAGTATCTCAACAAACCCATGTCAGTCATTTCAAATTCTTCTTTCATGACTGTTTTAAAATGTTCAATAACGTAATCATCATTACCTGTAAAAATAACATCATCAACATACAAAACTACAATCAATATTTTACCATCCTTTTCTTTGATGTAGAGGGTGGGTTCTCCCTCACACTTTTCAAAACCATTTTCCAGTAGATAGGAATCTATTCTACTGTACCACGCTCTTGGCGCTTGCTTCAGCCCATAAAGAGCCTTCTTCAACTTGCATACTTTGTGCTCTTGGCCTTTATTTTCATAACCGAGAGGTTTTTCAATGTAAACCTCTTCCATTAACACTCCGTTTAGGAATGTTGAATTCATGTCCATTTGGTAAACTTTCCACTTGTTTTGTGCTACTATGGACAACACTGCTCTCACGGTTTCCATTCTAGCAACCGGTGCGAAAGTTTCCTCATAATCTATCCCATGCTTCTGCTTATAACCTTTGACAACAAGTCTAGCCTTGTGTCTCTCTATTTTTCCTTCAGCATTACTCTTGGTCTTGTAGACCCATTTAACTCCTATGACATCTTTACCTATTGGGAGTTCAACCAAATCCCAAGTCTTGTTTCTTTCTATGGCATTTATTTCCTCATTCATAGCTTCTATCCATTTCTCATTCTTGATAGCTTCTTCGAAATGAACAGGATCATCAACATGACAATATAAAGCAAACAAAGAATTGATACCTTCATTTGCTATATCTTTTTCATAAATATCTTTCAAACTTCTGAATTTCTTACCTTTTTCATTAGATGTACAAATGCTTGAAGAAGCACTTGAATTTCCTCCTTGTGGTGTGCTTGGAGAAGCACTGTCATTTCTCCTCAAGGGTGTGCTTTGCTGCTCTTGTGTTGGTGCTGTTGTTTGGGGATGTATTTCAGCCAACTCATCATTATTTTCATCATGAGATAAACAGTGTTTTACATTCATTGTTTTCTCTATGCTTCCATCCCAAGCTTCCTCTTCAATAAACTGAACATATCTGCTCACAATAAAATTCCTGGTGGATGGGTTATACAACCTATAGGCCTTGGATTCCTCACTGTATCCAATGAAAATACATTTCTCCCCCTTGCTGTCCAATTTCTTTCTTAGCTGATCTGGAATGTGTGCATAAGCCACACATCCAAAAACCTTCATGTGTGTGACACCTTGCTTTGTGCCACTCCATGCCTCTTCCGACACTTTTTTCATAACTGATTTTGTAGGGCACCTATTCAAAATGTACACTGCACAGTGTACAGCTTCAGCCCAATAATCATTAGGCAAATGCTTTGCCTTTAACATACTCCTTGCCATGTCCATTATGGTTCTAGTCTTCCTTTCGGCTACTCCATTTTGCTGCGGAGTATATCTAGTTGTAAACTACTTATGAATACCATTTTCTCTACAGAAATGTAGAAAATATTTAGAGATATACTCACCTCCTCTGTCATTCCTTAGGACTTTGATATGCAGCCCACTCTGGTTCTCAACAAGTGCTTTGAAATTGCGAAATTTTTCAAACACTTCACTTTTGTTCTTCAGAAAGTAAACCCAAGTTTTTCTTGTAAAATCATCTATGAATGTTAACACATAGTGGTTGCTTGCAAGTGATGGAGTTTTCATCGGTCCACACACATCTGAGTGGACAATATCTAAGGGTGATTTTTCCCTTATGCTTTTCCCAGAAGGAAAACTTTCTTTGTGTTGTTTCCCCAAGATACAACATTCACAAAGGCTGTCTGGTTTCTCTATCAATGGTAGACCTGTTACCATTCCTTTTCTGTTCAACAGATTAAGGCCTCCAAAGTTGAGATGTCCAAATATCAAGTGCCACAACCAATTATCATCTTTTGGTTCGCTTTGGAAAGTCTCTTGTGCCACTGCTACTATCTTTTCTTCATTCTTCAAGTCTGCTCTCATTCTGAGAGGGAACATCCTGTTCCTCGTCATCTTCACTTCAACAATACATTGTTTACTGGGTAGTTTATCCATGATGGTACAAACATCATCCTCAAAGAAAACATTATACCCCTTGTGGACAAGTTGTCCAATACTTAAGAGGTTACACTTCATTCCTGGAACATAAGAAACATCTACTATGGATTTCTTTGCACCTTTCCTTGTTAAGACATTTACATTTCCTTTTCCCATAACAGAAACTTTGCTATCAGTTCCTAGTGTGACTTGTGACTTCACACTCTCATCTAACATAGAAAGCATTGCTATGTTTCCTGTCATATGGTTACTACAACCGGAGTCTAGAAACCATAAATCCTCACTTTTTTCTTCAGCCATATTACAAGCTAAAAACAAATTATTTTGGCTGATATTTTCTCTAGTGAAATTTGCACTAGTTCTATTTCCCATATCATTCTGCTTCTTTCTACATTCATTAGCATAATGACCATATTTTTTACAATAGTGACATTGGACATTGGATTTATCATGCCTTTGTCCTTGAGCATTCTGCTGACCACTCTGCTGGCTGCTGCCTTGGCCGTGGCTGTGACTTTGACTATTGCACCTTCCATGTGAATGTGAAGGGTTGTTCCTTCTACCTCTGTTTTGGCTTCTGCCTCTTCCTCTTTTGTTTCCTCTGCCTTTCCCTTTTCCTCTTCCGAAAGACATCTGGGTCTTAAAGGCATGTTCCAGAGATGAGTTTTCACTCCTACCCAATCTCTGTTCATGGGTCATCAGTGATGCATGTAGCTCATCCACTGAAAACTTTGTGAGATCCTTAGTCTCCTCTATGGTGGCGACAATCACATCGAATCTTGAGGGTAAACTTCTAAAGAGTTTTTCCACAATCCTCTTGTCTTCAAGAGTCTCTCCATGAGATCTTATTTGTGTGACCATTCCAATCACATGAGTGAAGAATGATTCAATAGTATCTGAATCTTTCATACAGAGAGTTTCAAAGTCTCTCCTTAGTAACTGAAGTTTTGTTGTCTTCACTTTTTCCATACCTTGATAGGATTTCTTGAGAGTTTCCCATGCTTCTTTGGATTTCTTGGCTGCTGCTATCCTAGGAAACACACTCTCATGCACTGCTTGATACAATAAGAAGAGAGCCTTGGATTCTTTCTTCCGAATGCTTTTCAGCAACTCTTTCTCTGCTTGAGTTAATTCTTAAAACTCTTCTTCATTTGCTGGCTCTACAAAGCCATCCTCAACAAATTCCCATAAGTCTTGGGAGACAAATAAAGCTCTCATAGTTATTGACCAGTAGTCATAATTCTTCCCATTAAATATTGGGAGATAGATATTTCCCATACCCATACCAGTGCTGGCTCCAGCCATTCTGCACTCTTAACTATGATTCAAAAACACTTGACTGTGTATGTAAAATAACTGGTTGTTCTGCAACAGTAACACTAAATTTGTATATAGAAATACCTTGAATCCTTTTGGCTGAGTCTTCACACTGCTGGAGAAGCTGCTGCAACAAAGAACTCCTTTTCTTCAGCTTCTTTGACCTTCAAAGAGCCTAGACTAGCTCTGATACCATGTTGGAATATTGAAAATTCCAGAACAAATAGTGGAGAGAGTAATACTCTCCTCTTTAACACAGAGAAATTTAAAATTTACTCACTAGAGACAAAGTTTCAACTCTGAAAAAACAAACATCTATTTCATAAAAAATTGTTACAAATTATTCTTCTAACAGAGGGATTCAAAATAGTGACTGCTGCTTCAACACAGTGCACGCACAAGACTTCACTGTCTTAATAAAAACTCTCTGTCTCTCTGAAAATAAAACGCTCTGTTTTTTTTAAACCAACGCACTGCTGTGCAAATCATAATAATATTAACAACTACTTTTGCCTCTTGGGGCTTTTACATTATATATGCCTCGCATATATTAAAATTAAACCATAAAACATTTAATGCATCGGGTCCGATCATAACATATAACACACGACCCTATTGAAAATTCCGATCGCCGATTTCAAACCGGACGCGATGAGCGTTTTAACTCCGGTGTATAGCACCCATCGGCTCCGGGCTTCAAATAACACAAAACATCCATCGTCAGACTTCCGATTGTGATTGACGATCGGATGCGATGGATCAATTAACTCTGGCTTATAAAACATCGGGTCCGGAACATCAAACAAACAAATGACCAACCGAAAGTTCCGATTGCGATTGGTAAAGCGGATGCGATGGGCATTTTAAATCTGTCATATAACATGACATCGGGTCCACCCTATGGTTAATACAATCGGACCTTGTACAAAAATGGTTCCGATTTTAATTGGAAAACGGACGCGATTACCATATTAAGTCCGTTGCATAACTCCATCGGGTCCGCCACTTCAAAGTGCAATCGGGGGCATAAACAAAAAACCTTCGATTGCGATGTTGCGATTGTATTGTAACATTCCGCGTGGTCCGTGGGACCACCGGGCCTCGACTTTGGTGGAGGGCGATTACAATATGAAATAGTTGCGATTGCGATCATCGCATCGCAATGTTTCAACATTGCAAATTACATTACGGTGGTTTCAATTGGAACTGCCGATTGCGTTCATCGCATCGGTCTATCGCCATATCAACAAGACACTTGAACCTTTAAAATATTTCTGCTGTGAAACATATATGTGAACCGTTCCATAAGCGGAACTCACCACATCAACAAGACACTGTGAGTAAGACTTGCGATTACCGCCTAAGTCATTAACTCCGCCGATTATATTGGTAAGGCTTTAAAGCCTGATTCAACCTATAATCAAAGCTCTACCTGCTGGCGAGACTTTGAGTCTGAACATTAAACTCTTCTTTTGAGAAATCGGCTACCACCTTGGATTAAATATCAAAGGGGTCAAATCTCATCTGCTTTGTACTGCTCCTGTGCGGCTTTCCAATCCTTTTGCAATTTCATTAAGACAGTGGCAACCGACTTTGCTAAGGCTTCAATGTGACGTAGTACAGTCACTTCTGCAATTACTGCTGATTGACTTCAGCAGTTGGAATTAATTTCCAATAGAGGTGCCCAGGCTTGGAAAAGAAGCGGCTGCCAAGGCCATCAAGGAGTGGGGCCAGCCCAAGTCCAAGATTACTCATGTTTTTTTCTGTACTACCAGTGGAGTAGACATGCCCAGAGCTGACTATCAGCTCACAAAACTTCTTGCCCTCCACCCCAGCATTAAGAGAGTCATGATGTACCAACAGGGTTGCTTCGTTGGAGGCACTGTTCTCTGTGTTGCTAAAGATCTCACTGAGAACAACTGGGGAGCTCGGGTTCTGGTCGTCTGCAGTGAAATCACAGTTGTTACCTTTCGTGACCCGTCTGACACTCACCTCGACAGTATGGTCGGCCAAGCTCTCTTCGGCAACAGTGCGGCTGCGCTCATCATGGAAGCCGATCCCGTCCCTCAAGTGGAGAAAACCTATTTTGAGCTAATGTGGACTGCACAGACCATTCTCCCCGACAGTGACGGAGCCATCAATGGGAACCTGAGAGAGGTCAGTCTCACCTTCCACCTTCTCAAAGACGTTCCGGGGCTAATTTCCAAGAACATAGAAAAAATTCTGGTGGAGGCCTTCCAGTAGTTTGTAATCTCCGACTGGAACCAGTTGTTCTGGATCGCCCATCCCAAAGGCCCTGCTATTCTGGACCAGGTGGAGGCAAAGTTGAATCTGGAGCCCAAGAAACTGAGAGCCACGAGGCAAGTACTTAGCGAATATGGAAACATGTCGAGCGTGTGTGTGCACTTCATCTTGGATGAGATGAGGAATTCCTCTAGGCAGAATGGGTGTTCAACCACCGGAGAGAGATTGGATGTGGGAGTTCTGTTTGGATTCGGGCTAGACCTCACCGTCGAAACAGTTGTCCTGTGGAGCGTTCCCTTGCGGTGACAAAGATTGCAGTGCTTTAAGAAAGCATTTCCCTATAGTGCTTAAAGAAAGTGTTCCCCTGCAGTGATAATGCTTGCAATGATTGAAGATCCTAATCCTCCCTGCAAACAACACCAATTTGAACGTAGTCCATCGTTTTGTTTGGATTGATGTTTTAACTTTGTTCACGGTTTAGTTTAGATCGATTGGATTGATTTTATAATATTGTATTGGAATTGGTGTTATAAAAAAGTTCACAAAAAATTTAACAATGCAATATATGTATGAATTATATATTTTATTTTTTAATAGTGTATATATATATATATAATAGAGTATTTTATGTTTATGTTTTTAGAATTGAAATTTGCTAATATAATTTTTATAACAATATTATAATTTTTTATATTTAAATATTTTTAATATATAATTTACATGATTTTATATTTAAGAAAAATATATAAATTATATAATTATAATGTATAATTTTAACCTATTTTTATAAATTCAAAATTAATAAAATTAATTAATAGATCAATCCAACCCAGTTCACATAACTTGTCATCCAACGTGTTTATTTTCTCTTGTAACACCTTCCAACTCTGAGTGTTAGCTTGCATAGCCATGCCCAAGATGGTCTTTAAGTTCCAATTAACCTCAATTGTTTGAGTGTACAGGTTTTATTGGGCCCTGGTGAATCCAGGGTCTGGGATCCAATTAAATTATGCATCGACCTCCTCTGTGCTGATGTGCTAATGAATCTCTGACGTGTGGTCCTCCATTTTCTTTTATTATTCTTTGATTTTTTGCGGGATTGATGCATGAAAGGTAAGGGTTGCTTGATGGGCAGCAGTCTCCGCACAGGTCCAGGGGCAAACATTCAGCTGCCTTCATCGGTTTAGGCTTCGGCCTCTTTGCCTGCAACAAGAGGAGGAGCCTCGGGAGGAAAGGGGGGTGTGAGTCATGAAAGGGAAATCTAGGGAGCTAGGAGTCTGGTAGAGAAAGTTCGTAGGGGGGTGTGGGGGACAACCTACAGAGGAGATTGGACACGCGAAAGAGAGTGGATTGGAGCTAGTATAATGAAAGGAATGCAACAAAATAGGGTGGTGGGAGGAGGCATGTTGCATGGTGTATAAATGGTTGATGGTCATAATGGAAACATAAATTCAGCATACCTCACGTGAATGGTGATATCGACTACTAAATTTTGCAGGTACATATTGTTGATGGATGGATGTGGGGGATGGTTGCTCCACAAATCCATAGAGACAGTTATCAAACGTGCATTAAGGATGGCTTGAGGAGATTTGTGTGTGAGGCGGGTTGTCTCACCATCTCTGAAGTTCTCGTATAGGTCGATCATGGAGCAATCTAGGTTGAAGGGTGGGTTCACACAATCATGCGACCATGTACCTTCCCTGTCCTTTCAACTTAAATCTTCACAATCTTGACGAAGAATGCCCGAAGGCGTGCTCTTCCATTCATAAGAATTCAATTGATCATTGCAATTTCTCCCTGGATAAGAAAATTTTTCCGCCAAGGAATTAGCTTTGTATTTCACTACTTGAAAGTGGGTCTCGCCTAGCTGAGAGATGTGACCACGTATTCATTACAAGGTTTTGGGGAGCCTCTAGTTGGCAGTTAATTTGATAACTGGGGTGTCATTTTGAAGTTTGCAGGTAGTCAGTGTAGCTACCTGAGAATCTCCTTCCACAATTAGTGGAGTAAAATTACAGGCTTTAGCAAGCTCAATTCCTTGCTCCATGGCTTGAATTCTCATCGCGTTATTAGTGTTAATTCTCACTTGTCGTATTAAACACACCGAATGTCACTGAGATGATCCCTGAACACACCATCAAAGCCTGCTTTCCTAGGATTTCCATGTGATCCTCCATCATAGTTAAATTTGTAGAAATTTAAGGGAGGAGGAGACCATTGCTCAAGGGCATCGGGGTGGAAGGATGGGTCCTTCGAGGCCAACAAGGGAATTTTGTCGAGCCCGAGGAGCTGTAGGATGTGAAGGTTAGAGGGACGAGGTAGGCGTGTTGAGGAGGAAGCTTGGCGACAACAATAGATTCTCGGAGTACCTTCTTGATCTTGGTAAGGAGAACTTCCCTAGGGCCTGCAAAATTTTAAAAAATCGAGTGTTTATTTCTTTCCAAATTATCCAACATATAAATCTCAGCAACATCTCCCACACTCTATTGATAGTGGGGTGAGCAGACATCTCTCCAATCTTCGAGAGTGCCTTGAATAGATTCCATGTTCCTGTTTGTGGTTCTAAAAACTTCAGCTCCCCAGTCCCAAATTGCCTAAGTAGTTGGGAATCTATTTAGGAGGTGATTAAGGGATTCTTCCTAGATTTCGCATAAGTAGCACCTGAAAGGCCCCACGAAACCTCATTTTAATAGATTGTCCCAAGTAAGAAACTTGCCATGGAAGATAAGCCATATCACAGGGGCTTCACTCAATGAAACTATAACATATCACGTGCAATCATAGCATATTAAACAATACCCTTAATTTGAGCACATATTGGAAAATACCTCTAAAAATCACATTATTTAACCCCCTGCCAATATAAACCAAATAGACCTTCCCAATTAAAAAAACCCCTACTTTCACTATATATTGTAGATTTCTATTTTTTCATTAACATTTTTTATACCCCTTTATATTTTTTCATTAACTTTGAGCTCCATTTTTTATTTTTTCTTCAATATATATCCCCCAATGTGAACCCACGTGCTATGGTATTTCTCCTGCAGTGAAGCCCCCGTGAGCCATATGAAGAGGGTAATTTTTTGCCACTGCTTTTTCCTCCATAGGGAAGTCCATTTTGGATGCTTTTTTAGTTGATTATGATTAACCACGTAATTATAAGATTACTTGAGAATGAAGACTCCCATTGAGTTTCTGCCCCATCTAAGCTTGTCCTCATCCTCATCTGTGGGGATTTGTTGATCCTGGAGATGATTCCAGAAGTGATCCCAGTCAAAGATGTTGGGGAGGGAAAGCCATTCTTGTATGTCAATCCACAATCTCCATTTTCCTTTTGGAGAGATTTTCTTCCAGTAATGTGAAATAAAGGTTCTTTCTTTGTGTTGCATAGTCTCTTTCAAGGTAGCATAGACGCCTGCGTTGAGTTTCAGGAGTTTTTTCCAAGCATCCTCCCAAAACAGAGAGAATTGGTCACTTCACACTTCCGAAAAGATATGTTGTTGGATTAGCCACTTGTTTTTCCATGTCTGGTTTCATATGACCAAACCTGCGACATTGTCATCTAGACATATTAGGAGCATATTTGGATTTCTATAGTTTTTCCCATGGGGTTGAGGGTGAGTCTATCCATTTCCACCAAGTTTTCATTTCCAGGGAATTTCCCACTGTTTTAGGGTCCCGAAGATCGAGGCCTCCTGCCAACTATGGTTTTCAAAGTTTGTTCCAACTTACCAAGGCCCATTTTCTTTTCTTCTCAGAGCCACGCCATAGGAAACTCCTTTGGGATGTTGCGAATGTTATTTAGGACCATCTTAGGATCAACCAGAGCAAAGAATAGATAAAGAGGCATGGCTTGAAGGACCAAATTGTCTATCAAGTTGAGGGATAGAAAGGTCTAGTTACTGAGCTTCTTATGAAACTTGGAGAGGATGTCTTCTCAACTAGATTTCCTAAGAGCATGATTTGTGCAAGGCACCCCAAGATACAGGGATGGTAGGGGAAAGTTATGAAATCCAAAGATTCCGGTAATATTCCTTTAGATGGAGGGCAGGGTGTTGAAAAAGAATATTTTGGATTTCTAAAGGTTGACAACAGTGCTTGAGGCTTTTGAGAAGAGTTTCATTATTCTTTTGAAGCACTTAGTGTAATATTCTAAATAGGAAATAGATAGCAATATAGAGAAACATAAACAAGTAACTACAACAAATAGAGAGACATCATAAAAATACTTCAAACATGGAGAAATGTTGTGTCATTTTATTATAAATTGAAAGATAACAATAGGTACAAAGGTGATCATAAATAGCACCTTAGCAAGCTCAAGGAAAGCTGGAAATACTCTCAAAATATCTCACTGAATAGCTGCACTCTCAAGGACTATATAACTCCTGAAATTGTTGTTGCTGCTACTGCTGGAACGACTGCTACTGTTGGAATGGAGTTGCTCCTTGGGGTTGTTCCCCTACTCAAAAAAATACGAAACTCGGAATACAAGCTCTCCTCCAATAACCCGGAAAAACCCAGGAAGGAATCCCCGAATGGTTGACCCCGGAAATTGACCTCCCTTGGAAAATCACGCACTCTAGGTGAGTACGATGGCCCTGAACTGATAGAATGAAACTAATGGCCTCCCCCTACTACAAATGATGATTTTTGAAGGGTTGATCCCTCCACAGTACTCCCAAACTGAAATCTCCTATATTCCTTCTCTCCTGGTGTTGCCTCCTCTCTAGAATACATAATCTCCAAGAGGGAATGTGTTGCCTAAGTGACTGCGTGCTCCTGGATGAAGGATGTTGAATACTAAGCCCTGAAAAACAATGTTGGATCTCCTCACCTGAGCGGACACTCAAATTCCCCTGAGGCTGAGGTTTGGATCTTCGCTCTGAGACCCCCGCGTGCTGAACAGCCCTTGCAAACTTTGCTCAATAGAAAAAGTGTGCTCAATGTCTAAAGACAGAAAATCAGAAGATGAATAGTATAATAGTTGGATGGTGATCCTCCTCTCCCTTTTATTCTTGAGAGCCTAGCTCCCCCTTGGGCCCCACTCATCTATGTTGTCCCTTCGTGGTCACGTTGTCCCTACCACTGCGTTGTCCTGGCCCACACTTCCACTGCGCTGCCTGGCCCATGCTGCCCCTTCCCCGCGTTGTCACTTGGCCCTCCTAGGCCCCACGTTGTCAACCAATATTTCCCTAAGTGACTTTAGGGAATTATTATCTCCTAAGTATGGGTTATGGGTTCCATCACCCCCTTTATTGACTGACTAACATAAGAAAGGCAAAAACTGAACAAAATTAATATTGGTAATTAACTGCTGCTAATTGGGAATATTACAGTCCTCCCCACAAAAATGTTGCTTGTCCTCAAGCAACTGCAAAAATGGATGTTGCAAAATCTTCTCACTCTCCCAAGTGGCATCCTCATACGGAAAATCCCTCCACCTCACCAAGTTCTCCCTAACTTTCCTACTTCGTAGTTGTCTCTCCCTAGTGTCTACGATGGCTTCTGGTTGTAACACCAAATGCCCCTCATCATATGTAGGCGAAATATCCTCTATTGCAGTCACCTGCTGCCCTCACGCCTTTTTCAGGAATGATACATATAATATGTTATGGATCATGCTACTTGTGGGCAGCTCCAACTCATACACAACCTCCCCTATCTTATGGACCACCCTGTAAGGCCCATAGAAGCGGGGCTTTAGCTTCTCGGCCCCTTCTGTTTCAATGTGGACTGTCGGTATGGCTGAATTCGTAGGTATACCAAGTCCCCTACCTCAAACTGCCTCTCTACCTGTCCTCTGTCAGCATACAGCTTCTATTGGTTATGATTTGTGGCTAAGTTATCCTTAAGAGCTTGAAGTATATCCTGACTCTCTTGGATCCAATCCTTGGCCCTGGGGGCATTACTAGCTCCAAACATGACATCAGAAAAAATCAGAGCATGATAGCAATACAAAGCATAAGACGGATACATGCCGATAGACATGTGGAAAGTGGTGTTGTAGCAGTATTCTCCCAAATGCAGCCAATGTAGCCATGCCTTTTGCTACCCTGTGACATAGTTTCGCAAGTATCCTTCCAGCCATTTGTTCATTATCTCTGTCTACATGTCTGTTTGAGGGTGAAAGCTAGTACTCAGAGTCAACTTTGTACCCACCAAACAAAAGAGCTCCTGCTAAAATCCGCCCATAAAACGGTTGTCCCTGTCACTGACTATGGCCTTCGGGAGACCATGCAATCTGAAAACATCCTGAAAGAACAACTCTGCCACCTGTGTTGCTGTGTACCGTGTGGATATGGCGAAAAAATTAGCGTACTTTTTCAGTTGATCAACGAATACAAAGATGCAGTCCTTGCCCTGCACCGTGGGCAACCCAGTGATGAATTCCATCGAAATACTTTCCCACTTTCCTTTAGGAATGGGAAGCTGTTGTAGTAATCCAACTGGGTGACTCATCTCCCCCTTATTCCTTTTACATACCTCGCACTCCCTGACATGCCGGAGTACGTCCTCCTTGAGGCCTCTCCAAGAGAACCTCTTGCTGATGGCCCTTTAAGTCTTTGTGAATCCTTGATGACCCTATAATGGTGATTCATGGGAGGCACACAGTATCTTCTCCTTGAGCTGAGAACCCCCATTCAAGAAGATCCTTTCCCTAAATTAAATAACCTTGTACATCACCCTGCACTTGTCATCTGTGATCTGGCCATCCAACACCTCACAGGAAAAACGGTCCTTGGAGTACTCCACTAGTAGCTGAGCCCTCTAGTCTATGTCTATGCTCATCAAAGACACACTGCCAGTCTGCGGGATAGAGCATCAACCACTACATTTTTCTTCCCTTTGGTATACTCAATGTCGAAGTTATATGCCTGGATCTTATTGACCCACTTATGTTGCCTCTCCTGCAACTGCTTCTACTTTAGGAAAAACCAGAGGTTGTTGTGGTAAATCCTCACTTGAAACCTGTTGCCTATGAGGCATTGACGGAACTTGGCCAATGCATACATAATGGCCAACATCTCCTTGTCATATATAGGATACAACCTCTCATGTGACAACAACTTTATGCTCTCGAAAGCTATGGGGTGGCCTCCCTGAATCAAAACTGTGCCCACTCCCTCCCCTGAAGCATCACACTCCAAGATGAAGGGTTGCATGAAATCTGGCAAAGCCAATACCGGGCAGCTACTCATCACCTCCTTGAGCTTGTCAAAGGCTCTCTACGTTGTGTCTGTCCAACTGAATGCCCCCTTTTTGGTAAGGTTTGTGAGGGGTGTAGCAAGTTGGGAAACCCCCTTGACAAACTTCCAGTAGTAGGTGCAGATGCCTACAAACCCCCGAAGCTCTGTCACATTCTTCGGCTCCGTCCATTCTCGGATGGCCTGGATCTTCTCCTCTTCAACCCTCACTCTGTCCACACCAATGATATACCCCAAAGAGAGCATCTCTATCAACTGAAACTCACACTTGGAGAGCTTAGCGTAGAAATTTTTCTCTTCAAAGATACGCAGTACAACCTCAATGTGTTGCAAGTGATCCTCCCAAGTGCGACTGTATATGAGGATATCATCGAAGAATACCAGCACGAACTTCCTCAACTGACCACAAAAGATGTGGTTCATGCAGGATTGGAAGGTGGCCAGTGCATTAGTTAGCCCGAAGGGCATCACCAAAAACTCAAAGTGGTCATAATGGCATCTGAAGGTCGTCTTGGGGACATCTTGGTCCCTCACTCAGATTTGATGGTAGCTCGACCTCAGATCAATCTTGGAGAAGAATTTCGATCCCCTCATCTCATCCATCAACTCATCAATATGCATAATGGGGTATCGTTTCTTCATCGTTTTCTTGTTGTGAGCTCGGTAATTGATGCATGTCCTTAGTGTGCCATCCTTCTTCTTCACCAATACAACAGAAGAAGCAAAGGGGATAGTACTAGGTCGGTTGTGTCCCAGTGCTAAGAGCTCGTGAATTTATCTCTCAATATCATACCTGTAGTCTTTGGGATGCCTATAGGGTGTGGTAATCAGAGCCTAAATACCCCACTCAAGCTCAATGGTGTGCTCAAACCCCCGATCCAGTGGTTGTCCTGGAGGTATGTCCCCAAAAACCGTAGCATACCTATCCAAGATCGACTGCACATCTGGGTGAACTACCTACCCTATGGCCCTTGCCTCTGAGATACGTAGCTCCACTGCCCACTCTATATCTCCCTTATGGAAGTTTGCCTCCATCCGGTGTGCTGAAACTGTCTGTGGAGGATATGTGTGCATGCCTCAGATCATCACATGTTTACCGCTCTTCTTGTTCATCCACTCCATCTCCAAAGTCTCCTATTTTGTGGTGACCTTCCCCAGCGTGATCAACCACTGCACTCCCAGCACCACGTTGGTGTCTGGAATGTCAACTAAAAAAAATAATTTTTCATCGTATAAGTCCCCATGGTCACGACTAGTGTCAAAATGTATCTAGAACACTACATAGTTTTGGCACCCGGTATCAGTACTGAGAAGCCATAAAAGCTCTTTGTTTGTATGTCCCTCCTCTCTACCAAATGGGCATAAATAAAGTTGTGGGTGGCCCCATTGTCTACTAGAATTGAAACACGATGTCCCTGAACGTTGTCACATACATGTAGTGTAAAATACTTCGGAACCCCTCGCAACGATGCAAGAACTCCTTCTGTGGGTGCAAATGTTGCTCCTCTTGCTCCTGGGGGAGGAGGTGGTGGATGATACCCTCTCTGCACTACATCACTGGCCTCTCCCTCTATCCCCTCATAAGCATCTTCTTCCCCCTCACTATCAAAGAAGACCTCTATGTAATGTGCCTTTCCCGCGGCACATCGATGACGCGCACATGGCTCCTGGCATGTGAAGCATAGCTTCTTTCATCTCAAGTCTCTTCGTGTATCATTGTCCAAAGGCCCCTGGCCTTGGTTCCCCTTTGGAGGTGGAACTCTCATGTCCTTCCCCTCAGTTGAAATGTTGGTCTCTAGGGGAAAGGAGATCTGGTCTTGGGCAAAGCATCCTGAAAATCTCTGGTCCTCCCGACTACATCCTGAAGTGTAACAGGCCTCGTGGATCTGACTAGCACACACAAAGGTTATGCCAACTTGTCAATGAACACGTTAATCCTTGTAGTTGAGGAAAATTCAGGCACCATCACTGAAAGCCTCAAGAACTCGTAAATGTAAGCTTCTGGGTTCTCGGTCTACTTGAGATTATTCAACTCAACAAAATTCTCTTCTAAGTGCTTCTGGTCAAACGGCTCCACCAGCCTCTATGTAAACTCTGCATACGTTTTCAATGCCGAGTGACCCAGCATGGCCATCCCATGGAACCACCAGTCATAGGCCTCTCCCTCAAGGTGCAGCGCTGCCACCTTGATGGCCTCTCCCTCTGCCATCTAGTTAAGCTGCAAATAAATGTCCAACTTCTCCACCCAAGATTTCATTGAACATTTAAAGGATCTGCCAAATGTTGACAAGAAAAACCTGCCCACTGTACGTTGCAGCTCACTGTCCTGCGTGTACCTACCACCTTTGTTATGGTTGTAGGGTTTGTTGTCCTTCTTGAGCTGGAAAAAATCGTGGAAAGTGAGAGCTTCACCAAACTCTCATCCATAGGACTGATACTCTACAAAATAATCCCCCATATGAACTGGCTCTGACTCCTGAGGTCCTCCCGTCCTGTCGCTTGCAGTCAGGAATGTGGGCATCGTAGAATGTGGGGGAGTGAGTGACACTACATGCTGCATTGTGGGTTGCTCCTGTATGTGATGGAAAGTACCGGATCCCTCACCGATGTGAAAACCCCTTGGGGTTTCGTACTGTCTATGGTCCATGGTAAGCTTCTGCTCCATCTCTTCTATCCTCCTTGAGAGTTGCTGCAAAGATTTTAGGAGGAGTTGCTCAAACTCCTTCCCTTCATCTCTCTCCTTTGCCATAGGTTCTTCCTCCTATGCATCCACCACTGGAACGTAGTCCCCCTCTCCAAAAGTGGCCTTGAGCCCTCGCTCTTGGCTGTTGTACTTTCTACCCCCATAAGTGATATATGGTTTTCCTCCCGGTGTGATAGACTGATCTGCTCCACAGGCTAAGCCAAGTAATATTCCAAATAGGAAATAGACAACAATATAAAGCAACATAAACAAGTAACTACAACAAATAGAGAGACATCATAAATATACTCCAAATATGGAGAAATTTTGAGCCATCTTATTATAAACTAAAAGATAACAATAGGTACAAAGGTGATTAGAATGATAACACCTTGGCTTTCTCAAGGCAAGCTGGAAATACTCTCAGAATCTCTCACTGAATTGTTGCTCTCTCAAGGACTGCGTAACTCCTGAAACTGTTGTTGCTGCTACTGTCGGACCTGTTGCTACTACTGGAATGGAGTTGCTGCTTGGGGATTTTCCCCTGCTTAGAAAAATATGAAACTCGGAATACAAGCTCTTCTCCAATAACTCGGAAAAAGCCAGGAAGGAATACTAGAATGGCTGAACTTGGAAATTGACCTCCCTTGGAAAATTATGCACTCTAGGTGAGTACGCTGGCCCTGAACTGATAGACTGCAACTGATGGCCTCCCCCTACTGAAAAATATGATTTGTGAAGGGCTAATCCCTCCACAATACTCCCGGACTTAAATCTCCTATCTCCCTTCTCTCATGTTGTTGCCTCGTCTCTAGACTGCATAATCTCCAAGAGGGACTGCACTTCCTAAGTGACTGTGTGCTTCTGGATGAAGGATAATGAATGCTAAGCCCTGAAAAACAATGGTGGATCTCCTCACCTGAGCGGGCACTTGATGTTCCCAGAGGCTGAGGTTGGGATCTCCACTCGGAGACACCTACGTGCTGAAAAACACTTGCAGACTTCGCTCAACAGCAAAAGCGTGCGCAATGTCTAAAGATAGAAAATCAGAAGATGCATAATAGAATAACATAATGGTGAGCCTCCTCTCCCTTTTATGCTTGAGAGCCTAGCTCCCCCTTGGGCCCCCCTCATTTTTGATGTCCCTCCTTGGCCACATTGTCCCTTCCACTGCGTTGTCCTGGCCCACGTTGCCAATACGCTACCTGGCCCACACTGCCCCTTCCCTCTGTCACTTGGCCCTCCTTGGCCCCACGCTACCGACTAATATTTTCCTAAGTGACTTTAGGGAATTATTATCTCCTAAGTGTGGTTTATGGGTCCCATCACCCCCTTTATTGACTGACTAACATAAGAAAGGCAAAAACTGAACAAAATTAATATTTCCAATTAGCTGCTGCTAATTGGGAATATTACACTTATCTTCCACAATTGTGGGCACACCCATTAAAGAGTATCATCCATGAATTGGTGATGGGTGGATGTTGAACTAGAGTCATGAATTTTCAAACCCGTCAACTGGTTACTGTCCAGGGCAATATATATGGTCCTCCCTAAGCCTTTAGTCATGAGGATAAATAGGAAAGGGGTTTGGGGGTCACCTTGTCTAATCCGTCAAGAGGGGGAGAAGACTTGGGTAGGGGCATCATTTATGAGGATGGAGAAGAAGGATCTAGAGGTGAGGGCCATGATCCAATCAATCCAATCCTGATGGAAACCAAAGGCCTTGAGAACCTTCCTCATGTATTGCCAGTTGATATTGTCAAAATATTCAGACATTTCCAACTGCATCAAAAGTCCAAGTTGATTGGAGGTTTTAAGGGAGTGGATGGTTTCATGAGATAGGATTATACTATCAAGGATTTTCCTGCCCTCCACATAACTTGATTTCCTGCTCATGATGAAGAGAGGAAGGAGAGGTAAGAATATATTAGCTAGCAATGATTTTAGTAATAATCTTATAAATGACATTACAGAGAGAAATGGGTTGATACCTGTCAAGGGTGTCTTCTCCTTATCCTTTGGGATCAGAGTCGGAAAAGTAGCATTGAAGGATTTCAAAGTTGTATTTTCTCGCCTCGAATCTTCCATAAGGGTGTGTACTTCGTCTTTTATTATGGGCCAATAAGATTTAAAGAAGTTTTTGGTAACGCCATCTAGACTTAGAGATTTCCCCGAGGGTATTGACATGATAGCCTCTTCCACCTATTTCTCAGATATTTCTTTAAGCAACATGGAGTTGTGGTCATATGTAAAAATAGTTGGGATGTTCTGAATAATTTTTTGGATTGTTGGTCCTTTGTCTAAAACTAGTTAGGTGAGAATATTTCTAAAATAGGAGTTAAGTTCAGCTGAAATGTCCTTGTGAGAGTGCATTATCGATCCTTCCCCTATCTTGAGAGAGAGGGTCATGTTAGCCCTTCTGTGATGAATCATGGACCTATGGAATAATTTAGTGTTCCTCTCACCATATTTTAGCCATTTCACTCTTGATTTTTGTTTCCATAGTTTCTCCTCTTGATTGGATATGGTTTCCCACTATTGTTGTAGGTCACATTCCATTTGTCTCAGCTAATATGAGGTGGCATTGAGGATGATATGTTGTTGGAGCTCTTCCATCTGCTTATATAGGGATTTTTATCTTTTAGGATATCCCCAAAGGTCTCCTTGATCCACTTCCTAATGTGATTCTTGATGTGATTCAATTTTTGTTGAAAGAATTACATTAGGAATCCTTGAAGGGGCAGATCCTCATCCCACCACTCCTTCATTTTTGTCTAAAATTAGAGGTGATCCAACCAAAAAGATTCAAACCCGAGAGCCTTGTTTTTGGGAGCAACTAAGAGGTGTATTTCAAGTGTTATCGGCCAATAGTCTGATCCTACCTGTGGGAGGATTTTTCGTTCTATTTATTGAGTGCTTAGGAGGTTGGATTTCGAGATAAGGAACTCGTCCAGGAGGGAGGAAGTTTGTCTTTAACCCCATATTTTGTTTTTCTAGGTGTAGATATCATTTTAAGTCTATACATCAATTATTCCATTTTGTTTATGGATTCTTTCAAGGCCTATGTGTCCCTCTCTAGTCTCCTTAGGCCTCCTTTATTTTTAGATAATTTAAGAATCATGTTGAAGTAGCCTCCCATAATCCTGTGAGTGCTTGGTAGGCCTTCTTAGATTCTTTCTAGAGCGTTGAGAATGTTGATTATATCTTTGACCCTATGAGGCTCTTATAAATTTAAGATGCATAGGGTTTCTGTAGTACTGATTATTTCGAAGACTATTGATAGGATGTTGGGGGCTGCATAGGAGGTTTTGAGAGCCAACAGGATTTTATTCCAAAGAATGAGTTGGCCATCAGATGTGCCTCTAGCCGCAATGGCAATATTATCATAACCCTTCCAACATTTATTTTGGATAAGGGATTTCATCCAACCCTACTTTTTCTTCTTGGATGAAAACAATTTCAGGTTTGCTTGCCATAATCTTTTGTTTGAGGAGTCTCATCTTTGTTGGTCCATTCAGACCTCTAATATTCCAAGAAATTAACGTCATTAGGAAGGTTTTTGAGTTAATATTAGAGCTTGTACCTTGCTCCCATCTCCTACATAATTTTATAGATGGTATTTCTCCTGCGCTTCCGACCTTATCCATTTAGATTATACTGTTCTTCTTGGATGCGAGACTTGATGCCAATCTTGGAGAGTTCTTTGAATTGTTTCTTGGTTGTTGCTTGTTTTAGCTCCTCTTGGTAAAGGTAATCTTGTTCTATTTTTTACATGTATTATTGCGGAATAGCCTCCAATGCTCGCTTGTCCCATACTTCCGCGATTTCGCTGAGATCCATGTCCCTTAGCACTTCTACAATCCCCCCTTCTTCCATTGAGCCATTGTTGGATTTAAGCTTCATTTCAATGTCTTGAAATTCAAGTTTGGTTAGACTAGAGTAGACTAAGGATCTTGGTTCCTTAACTTGGTTTCTCGTAGGGTTGGGTGTCTACACTCTTCCATCAACTTCAGTTTCATTTTAGTTTTGTCCATGTTCTTCTTGCTATTCACTCGGATTTTTGAAGCGGTTCCTATTCTCTTGGCCTGATGGGCCTATTTTACTTTGTGAATTTTTTTTTTTTTCTTTTTTTTCTTTTTTTTTTCTTTTTCCGAGAGGTGAGATTCGTGATTCCTTGCTCTTATTTTTTCTGTTGGGCTTGAGAGTGGGAAAATTGAGTGACATTTTGAGGATAGTCCATGAAAATATGGACATGTTATGGCATTTGTAGCATCTGAAGGGGATATGTTCATAATCTATTTATGTATCCATATTTCGTCTCTGAATACTAATTTAATGGATCCAAGTAGAGCCCCTAAAACATCCAGATAAGCACATATCTGAGTGTAGGAGACATAGCTCCCAATGCAGATGCCTTCTGAAATTTTGATAAACTCACCCAGTGTGTCCTCAATCCCCTTGAGGATAGATGGAGACCAATAGTCTATGGGCAGGGAGTAAATCCCGATCCAAACTGGAACTCTTGCAAAGTCCTCTTTCTCTAGCGTGAAGTTCTCTTTCTAATATCTCATGTAGAGGCCTGTGGAGTTGAAGAAGTAGGGACCTCCCTCAAATATGTAGTTCTAGTCCTCAAGCAGGTCAAATATCACTATGAAGAACTCTTTTGATCCAAGCTAGAGCCTAATCCCTCCCTTCGTCTTTCGTTTCACTTGGATCCACCAATGTAAATCCTTCTTTGCAGGCCAAAAGCCTATAAATTTACAGATGACTGCATGCTCTTACATGTATTCTCTGTACGTCGCTACATTTGTGTCCTCTATTTCAAGCATTGGAATTTTCTTAGTCTTCGGTTTACAAGGATTGGTTACATGAGCCTGAGTTGTATTCTTCACACTTGAGCCTAAGTGAATTTATGGAATTATTATCTCCTAAGTGTGGGTTATGGGTCCCATCACCCCCTTTATTGATTCACTAACATAAGAAAGGAAAAACCTTAACAAAATTAATATTGCCAATTATCTGCTGCTAATTGGGGATATTACACTTATCTTCCGCAATTGTGGGCACACCCATTAAAGAGTGTCATCCATGAACTGGTGATGGGTGGATATTGAACTAGAGTCATGAACTTTCAGACCCATCAACTAGTTACTGTCCAAGGCAATAGATATGGTCCTCCCTAAGCCTTCATTCATGAGGATAAATAGGAAAGGGGATAGGGGGTCACCTTGTCTAATCCCTCAGGAGGGGAAGAAGATTTGGGCAGGGGCATCATTTATGAGGGTGAAGAAGAAGGATCTAGAGGTGAGGGCCATGATCCAATCAATCCAATCCTGATGGAAACCGAAGGATTTTAGAACCTTCCTCATGTACTGCTAGTTGATATTGTCAAAATCCTTAGACAGTTCCAACTGCATCAGAATTCCAAGCTGATTGGAGGTTTTAAGGGAGTGGATGGTTTCATGAGATAGGATTATACTATCAAGGATTTTCCTGCCCTCCACATAACTTGATTGACAACTTGTGATGAGGAGAGGGAGGAGAGGTAAGAATATATTATCTCGAAATGATTTTAGTAATAATCTTATAAATGACATTACAAAGAGAAATGGGTTGATATCCGTCAGGGGTGTCTTTTCCTTATTCCTTTGGGATCAGAGTTAGGAAAGTAGCATTGAAGGATATAAGAGTTTTATTTTCTCACCTCGAATCTTCCACAAGAGTGTGTACTTCGTCTTTTATTATGGGCCAATAGGATTTAAAAAAGTTTTTGGTAATGCCATCTAGACCTAGATATTTCCATGAGGGCATTAACATGATAGCCGCTTCCACCTATTTCTCAGATATTTCTTTAAGCAACATGGAGTTGTGGTCATATGTCAAAATAGTTGGGATGTTCTGAATAATTTGTTGGATTTTTTGATCTGAAAATGGGTTGGATAACTTGTTATGCTTTTCAAAAACCTCCCACTCAGTTAAACAAATAAAAGATCTAGCTTATTCTTGACTTGTACGGAAATTTATAATTGAAACAAGTGTAATTTTTTTTAACTGTTTAAGTGCTTTAAGACCATATTTGCAATAACCATATAATGCAACAAATAAGCATCAACACATAACAACAAATTTAATAAAGGAGTTCACTCGAATATCGTGGGCTACGTCTCCTTGAGCTCTTGTCAACTTGACTTGGCTCTTTGGGATTATGATGTATAAGTTATTATACAATTAAATACTTAACTCCAATTGTTATTTCTACCATTCCATTGGGTTTAAAATACCATCATACCCCTGGAATGGTTGTCATCACTCTGAAGATAGAACTAGGCTTCCTTAGACTTGATTTATGTTGTCAGTGCCTTAAGCTACTCTAAGCTTCTCGGTGTTACTAACCCTTCAAGAAATCCTTTTCTATCCCTGAAACCTCACCTACTATCTCTAGCACATATCAGACCTCCAAAATAGGCTAATCATTTGCTCCAAAAGAGCACTGGCTCCCCAATCTAGGCGTCCTTCCAGTGTTGGCTTTGGGCTTCCTGAAACTTCCATGTGGCTTCTCGAGCTCTATAAGTATCCAAATGACTCTAAAAATCCCTTAAATGGATGAATAATGTCAAAAATATTTAGAATAAACTATTCACTTGCATAAATTGGCCTCTGGCTGCTCTGGTTACGCCTCCAACACCTAGCAACATCCCTTGGCTCTAGGTTCACTGAAAAATTCTCTGAAGCATCTCGGCTTTCAGAAGTCCTAAAAAGCTTCTGCAAATCCCTCAATTGGATTCAGAAGGCTCAAAATAGTCACAATAGGCTACTGGTTTTCTGAGAATGGATATTGGCTACTCTGGAGAGGCCTCATTCTCCTGCTGGCACTGGATGGCCCTAGTGGCCCCTGGAAGTTCTCTGAAGCATATTGACCTTCAAAAGTCTTCTACAGGCTCTGAAAACCACATCATTAGTTCCATAATTTCTGAAACATCCAAAATTTACTATTGGATTACTGAGAAGGCCTCAAGTTGCTCTAGCTAGGCCTCAAACTGTTGTTGGCCCATGGTAGCCCTAGTGGCCCCTAGAACTTCTATGAAGCAAAAACCCGCTCAAAAGTCCTCTGATGGCTCTACAACCCTCACCAATGATTCTGGAATGTCAGAGATAGTCTAAATTGACTATTGGCACTCTCAGAATGGACGTATCTAGCTCAAGATAGAGCCTAAACCAATTTTGTCCAGTGTCCCCTAAAAATCCTCCACTAACTTTGAGGAATTGTACTTAACTGTAGATAAAATAGGGACTCAAAAATTGTGCGCTCCATACTGTCCTCCAATCTAACTGCCAAGAAATCTTCTATTATTAAACTTAACCGTTGGTGGATAGGCACATGCACCCATAAAATTCCGCAGTGACCTTAAATTGGAGTGGAATTAACACCACAAATTGTGGTTGAGGGTGGAGTTCCCTGAATTTCGGTGGATATATCATGCCATGTGATCAACACGATCAACGATTGCGGGAGTTTTAACAACGATCAAACTTAGCCCTTAGGCCATGGGCAATGGTCACGTGGGGAGGGGCTGGCCCCTCCGGACCCCTAAACGCAAAACCAATGTAATTTAAATATAATCCAAAGACTTATATGATTAAGAACCAAATGCAGTGTAGATGGTAAGGCGTGGGCTTGATACACGAGAGGTCACACGATCGATCCTCTGGAGTCCCAACCAAATTTTGCACCGCCATCCTGGGCCACTTGGCGGCCTCCGGGCCTGCCACGTGGCAACCTCTAATTGGATAAAAAATCCATATCCCCAATAATAAGGTGCCACTTGTCATGATCCGACTGGCCCTTAAGGATTATTTTGGGGAATATTCCAAGAATATTCCCTAGAATATTATCTTTTTTTGAATATTCAAAACCTAGTCAAACTTGGTCAAAAGCCAAAAATTGCAGTTTACTAGACTTTTCAAATCGCGATAATTTCTTCATACGGTGTCAGTTTTTTGAACCGTTCATAGTGTCGAATCGGGAAGATGAGATCTATCCGGTCACTCAAATTTGTCACACTTTCAAATACTTTTAAATTTGAGATATCACTTAGGTACTTGATCCAAATCTGATCACACCTCCCCATTGGGAATCTTTTGGACCCCAAAAGACTGATATATTGATTTGTTCAGTAGATGAGAGTACAACACCCTCTTATTTTTAGCCTCCATACACTTTTCCCTGCTTGGCTCAGTGCCTTTGAACCACAACTCGAACGTAGTCGATACTTCCCTTCCTGAATGCTTTTGCCCTCCTATCAAGAATTGTATTCCTCGAACTCACTCAGAAATTTCAAGCAAGAAATTGATAGAAGGTAGATGAACATCATGTCCTTGATCATCGATCCAAGGTGGCTCAAACAAACATGAGATTACAATAGAAAACATGCATACATAACTTAAATTTGCATATGTACAAATGAATGTATGTCTTATTGTGTTAAGAAGTCAAACTATTTCTTACCAAGCCACTTCCATGGTGATTTTTTCTGTTGAAAGTCTTCTTCATGTGAAACATCTGTTCTCACATCAATGATGGAATCTTTGGTTCCAATTTCACAAGTCTTTTTATCCTCTTGCCTCATGTGCTTGGGATGATTATTTGGATTCAATGTATAAACACTGTTACCGATGAAATGGGTAACCGCACTGTTACCTACTTTTTTTTGGTAGCATAAAAAGCACCCGATTTTGAAAAGTGGTGATGTAGAATCACCCCTTTTTTTTTGTGCACATTTTTGACACTCTAATATTTTTATTTATGAAGTATGAATATTTGTTTTAAAATGTTAGTGATTTTCATGCTAATTTTGAAACGTATTGATGCAGCATCAATTTTTTTTTTTTTAGAGCGGTGATTTTCATGCTAATTTTGAAACGTATTGATGCAGCATCAACCTTTTTTTTTTAGAGTGGTGATTTTCATGTTGGTAATAAAACACAAAACTTAGATAAAAAATATATATATATAAAAACAATAAAAAAACCAATAAAAATTAACAAAAAAAACAAAAATTAACAAAAAATAAAAATAAAAAATAAAAAACATCAAAAGCATTTTTTTTGTAAGTTATTAAAAAAACCATATATAAAATAAATAAATAAATAAATAAATAATAAAAAATTAAAAATTAAAATAATTAAAATTACAAAATTAAAATTTAGATAAAAAAAAATAAAATACAAAAAAGAAAAAATTAAATTTAAAAATTTAAATTAAAAATAATAATAATAATAAGAAAAAAAAATACAAATAAAAAATTAAAAAAAAAAAAAACACAGACACACACACACAAAATTTGAAATTGAAAAAGAACATTAAAATAAAATTAAAATAAAAAAAACTATCATTAAAAACAAAAATGAAACACAAAAAATAATTAAAAAACAAATATCCATAAATTTACTGTTTTTTTTTTTAAATGAAACAATTTATAAATTTTAAAAATGAAAAACTAAATAAACTAAAAGATTTAAAAAAAAAATTAAATTTAATTAAAATTTAATAAATTTAATAAATAAATTTTAAATTTAAAAAAATAATTAATCTAAAATATTAAATTTAAAAAAAAAAAAAAAAAAAAAAAATTTAAAATAAATTAAATTTAAAATAAAAAATTTGAATTAAAAAAACAATAATTTTTAATTTTTTGAAATTAAAAAAAATAATAATAAAATAAAATAAAATTAAAAATTAAAAAAAATTAAAAACAATAAAGAAAAAAATCAAATTAAAAAAAAAATATATATATATATATATATATATATATATATATATATAATAAAATAAATTAAAAAAAATATATAATTAAAAAAAATAAAAAATAAAAATAAAAACAAATTTAATAAAACATCAAATTAAAAAATAAATAAATAAATAATTAATTTGTGGCGCTACTAATTGCTTCCGCGCGAGACCCCGCCTACGGGGTCCCCCCGTGTATATTTATTAATAATACCGAAAATTTAAAACTCCTTTCTTTTTTTTTTAATTTGTTTTTTTTTTTTTTTTTTTTAATTAAAAAAATTTAAAATAAATTTTTTTAATTTAATTTTTGTATTTTGTTTTTTTTCTAAATTTTGTTAACAATTTTTATTAAATTTTGTATTTTTTTATTTCATATTTTTTTCATATTTTTTTTATTATTAAATTTTATGTTTATTTTTTTCATTTAATTTTTTAAAATTTAATAAATTTTGTATTTTTTTATTTATTTATTTGAATTTAATATTTTCTTTTAATTTTTAATTTTTTTATTATTATTTTTTTAATTACATAAATTTTTTTTTTATTTCAATTAAAATTGTGTATTTAAAATTAGATTTTTTTTTTAATTATACTTAATGTTTTCAAATTAATTTGGTTTTTAATATATTTTTTTCAATTTATTTTTTTCAATTTTTCATTTTTAATTGATTTTTAAAGTTTTTAAATTTTTAATTGTAACAATTTTTTTTTTTTCAAAATTTATTTGTTTATTCATTTATTTATTAAAATTTATTTTTTATTTTTTTAAATTTAATTTGTTATTTTAATATTAACATTTTTTTTTAATATATATATAATTTAAATTTAATTTATTTTTTAAAATTTATTTGTTTTTTTAATATATATATTTTTAAATTTAATATTTTTATTGTATTTTATTTTTCATTTTTTATTTTTAATTAATTTTTCATTTTTTTACTTTTAATTTAAATAATGTTTTTTATTTTTTTATTTTTATTTTAAAGTTTTAAATTTATTAAAATTTAATATATTTCTTTAAATTTATTTTTTTATTTTAAAATTTTTTTTTTTTTTTTTTAATTTAATAAACATTTTCTTTTTCTTTTTTAAATTTAATTTCTATATTTTATTTTTCATAATTTCTTTTTTTTTTTAACTTCTTCTTCTTCTTCTTCTTTTTAAATTATTATTTCTATATATTTTGAAATTTTAATCTTTTATTTTTTTATTTTTTTTTCCCCTTAAAGTTTAGGTTTTTTTTTAATGTTTGAATTAAAATTTTTATTTTGTTTTTATTTTTATTTTTTATTCCTATATATTTTTAAATTTTAAGCTTTAAAATGTTTTATTTTTTAAATGTATTTTTTTCTTAAATTTTAGGTTTTTTTAAATGTTTGAATTTTAAAAATTAAAAAACGTTATTTCTATTTTTAAAAATGTCAAAAATATGACACAATTTTTTTTTTGTTATTCCAGCATCAACTGGTTTTGTTTTGAGGGTGTTTTTTCAATCCTTTTTTCAAGAAACAATTTTGTTTTTAGCATAATTTTATAAAATGTTGAAATTTGAACTTAAAAAAAAAACAAGTGCATTCTAGAATACACTTTTTTGTTTTTGGGGTGGTTTTTCATGTTTTTTGAGTCTTTTTGGGCTAGAGTTCCCGTTTTGAGGTCAGGTTACCTATTTCATCGGTAACAGTGTTTATAACATTGGTAAATAACATGTCCCTTTCTCTAGCAATGTGTGCAAGTCTTTTGCACCTTCTTTGCAAGTTGCCTTCGCTTCGAATGCTTCTTGTATGCCTTCAACCTCTTCCAGCATTTTGAAAAATCATGGTTACATAGACCACAATAGGAATATCAACTCTTTCTTCCTTTCATGAATGCAAAATTGTCATGCCTTGCAGAAACATAATCAACTTGACTATGGGAAGAATTATACCTCCAATGTTGCTTTGCATGTCCATCATTTTTACCTTCTTGAGGAGATAAACTTGTAGAGGTTCCAACTTCGCCATAGGCTACATGTGTACAAACACCTTGCTGCAACATAGGCTTCAAACAATGGCAATCAACTTGAAAACAAACTTGACATGTTTGTGGTTTAGAACTTGCGACAAAAGTTCTTTTTGAAGTTGCCTCATATGCCTTCATGGCTTTGGAGTCTTCACCATAAGATTGAACATAACCAAGACCAAATTTATTAGGTCTTTCCTCAACCAAAATAGGATCAATCATGCCTTGTGCATGTTTGCCTAAACCCTTGCCTTCATAGCCCATTTTAAACATCAACTTGGACCCTATACCTCTTGTGTGCTTTTCAAATGAACCTACATATCTATCTAAAGAGGAAATTGAAGACAAATTAGAGTGTTTGACATTTTCTTCAAGCATGTTCTTGGTTAAGGCCTCTTGGGCTTGATGGCGTTGCATCTCCATCTCACGCAATCTTTGAAGAATTTCTTCTTTCTCTTGCTTCATAGAAACCAATTACTCACGAAGTCTAGTGCTTTCCTTTCTTTCTTCAAATAGAATTTTCACTCTATCCTTCAGGATGTAGAAGTCTCGCTTCATGTTCTCATCGAATAATCTTGTGAAGGAGGAGGATTTTGAAACCTCACTTGATGAAGTTGTCATATTATGAAAATGAACTAAAGAACTTCAACAAAATTTACAAAGCTTTCAAAAACAATTGACAAAGCTTCTAAACAAAATGGATGTAGAGTCAAGCTCTTCTTTAAGCAGCCTTTTGCAAACAAACTTCAAGAGATTTTTAACAAACAATCGTCAAGAGGGTTTGTGCTTCAAGGGTTGCCTTGAGGTCCTTTGGGTAAGGAATATTTCTTTAGCCCTTCTTCCTTCCTGTCCTCTTCTAGACTTAGCTATCAATAGCTTTCCCTTCACCTATAGCAAACTCAAACTTGTAAGCAACGGTCATTTTGCAGACAGTAAAATTCTTTGCATTGTTAAACACCTTTTAAGTCAAAAAAGCAACCTAGTGCTCTATCAAGAATGTAACTATGCTCTGATACCAACTTGATCTGAAAATGAGTTGGATAACTTGTTATGTTTTTCAAGAACCTCCCACTCAGTTAAATAAATAAAATATCTAGCTTATTCTTGACTTGTGCGGAAATTTATACTTGAAACAAGTGTAATTTTTTAAAATTGTTTAAGTGCTTTAAGACCATTTTTTTTGTTGATATTAAATATGTGCAACAACCATATAATGCAGCAAATAAGCATCAACACATAACAACAAATTTAATAAAGGAGTTCACCCGAATATCGTGGGCTACGTCTCCTTGAGCTCTTGTCAATTTGACTTGGCTCTTTGGGATTATGATGTATAAATACTTTTACAAGTAAATAATTAACTCCAATGGTTATTTCTATTGTACCATTGGGTTTATAATACCATCATACCTCTGGAATGGCTATCATCACTCTGAAGATAGAATTAGGTTTCCTTAGACTTGATTTCTGTTGTCGGTGCCTTAAGCTACCCTAAGCTTCTCTGTGGCAATAACCCTTCAAGAAATCCTTTTCTATCCCTGAAACCTCACCTAATATCTCCAGCACATATCAGACCTCCAAAATAGACTAATCATTTTCCCCAAAAGAGCACTAGCTCCCCAATCTAGGCCTCCATCCATTGTTGGCCCTAGGCTGCCCGAAACTTCCCTGTGGCTTCTCGAGCTCTAAAAGTCTCCAAATGACTCTGAAAATCCATTCAATGGATTCATAATTTCAAAAATAGTCAGAATAGACTATTCATTTTCATAAATTGGCCTCCGGTTGCTCCAATTATGCCTCCAACACCTGGCGGCACCCCAGCTCTAGGTTCACTTAAAAATTATCTGAAGCATATCGGCTTTCAGAAATCCTCAAAAGCTTCTGAAAATCCCTCCATTGGATTCAGAAGGCTCAAAATAGTTAGAATAGACTAATGGTTTGTTGAGAATGGATACTGGCTACTCTAGAGAGGCCTCATTCTCCTGTTGGGACTAGATGACCCTAGCGGCCCCTGTAAATTATATGAAGCATCTCGGCCTTTAAAAGTCTTCTATAGACTCTGAAAAGCGCACCATTAGTTCCATAATTTCTGAAATATCCAAAATTTACTATTGGATTACTGAGAAAGGCCTTTAGCTACTCTAGCTAGGCCTCAAACTACTATTAGCCCATGGTGGCCCTAGTGGCCCCTAGAACTTCTCTGAAGCAACAACCTGCTCAAAAGTCCTTTGATGGCTCTGAAACCCTCACCAATGAGTCTGAAATGTCTGATATAGTCAAAATTGACTATTGGCACTCTCAAAATGGACGAATCTAGCTCAAGATAGAGCCTAAACCAATTTTGTCCAGTGTCCCCTAAAAATCCTCCACTAACTTTGGGAAACTGCACTTAACTGTAGATAAAATAGGGACTCATGCCAAAAACGACACACTCCATACTATCTGCCAATATAACCACTGAGAAATTTGCTAGCATTAAACTTAACCGCTGGTGGATGGGCACATGCACCCATAAAATTTCGCAGTCACATTAAATTGGAGCGGAATTAACACTGCAAACTGTGGTTGAGGGCGGAGTTGCCTAACCATCAGCGGATATATCATGCCATGTGATCAACATGATCAACAGTTGTGGGAGCTTTAACAATCGTCAAACTTAGCCCTTCGGCCATGGGCAATGGTCACGTGGGAAGGGGTTGGCCCCTTTGGACCCCCAAACGCAAAACCAATGTAATTTAAATATAATCCAGAGAATTATATGGTTAAGAACCAAATGCAATGTAGATGGTAAGGCATGGGCTTGCTACGTGGGAGATCGCACGATCAATCTCCCAGAGTCCCAACCCAATTTTTTAACGCCATCCTAGGCCACGTGGCGGCCTCCGGGCCTTACCACGTGACAGCCTCTAATTGGATAAAAAATCAGTATGCCCAATAATAAGGTGCCACTCATCATGATCCGACTGGCCCTTAAGGAATATTCTGAGGAATATTACAAGAATATTCCTTGGAATATTCTCTTTTTTTTTAATATTCAAAACCCATTCAAACTTGGTTAAAAGCCAAAAATTACAGTTTACTAGACTTGTCAAATCGCGATAAATTCTTCATACAGTGTCGGTTTTTCGAACCGTTCACGGCGCCAGAATCAGGAAGACAAGATATATTCGGTCACTCAGGTTTGACACTCTTTTGAACACTTTGAAATTTGAGCTATCACTTAGGTCCTTGATCCAAATCTGATCATTGTTGGTCCTTTGTATAAAACCAGTTAAGTGAGAATATTTCTAAAATAGGAGTTAAGTTCAGCTAAAATATCCTCGTGAGAGTGCATTATTGAACCTTCCTCTATCTTGAGAGAGAGGATCATGTTAGCCCTTATGTGCTGGATCATGGACCTATGGAAGAATTTAGTGTTTCTCTCACCACATTTTAGCCATTGCACTCTTGATTTTGTTTCCATAGTTTCTCCTCTTGATTGGATATGGTTCCCCACTATTATTGTAGGTCATGTTCCATTTGTCTCAGCTAATCCGAGGTGGCATTGAAGATGATATGCTGTTGGAGCTCTTCCATCTGCTTCTCTAGGTATTTTTTCTCTTTTAGGATATCCCCAAAGGTATCCTTGATCCACTTCCTAATGGGATTCTTTGTGATTCAATTTTTGTTGAAAGCATTCCATTAGGAATCCTTGAAGGGGAAAATCCTCATGCCACCACTCCTTCATTTTTGTTTGAAATTAGAGGTGATCCAACCAAAAATATTCAAACCTAAAAGCCTTATTTTTGGGAGCAGTTGAGGGGTGTATTTCAAGTGTTATCGGCCAATAGTCTGATCCTACCAGTGGGAGGATTTTATGTTCTATTTATTGAGTGCTTAGGAGTTTGGATTTCGAGATAAGGAACTGGTCTAGAAGGGAGGAAATTTGTCTTTATTCCCATATTTTGTTGTTTTAGGTGTAGATACCATTTTGAGTCTCTACGTCAATAATTTCCATTTGGTTTATGGTTTCTTTCAAGGCCTTTGTGTCCCTCTCTAGTCTCCTTAGGCCTCCTTTATTTTCAGATAATTTAAGAATCATGTTGAAGTAGCCTCCCATAATCCTGTGAGTGCTTGGTAGGCCTTCTTAGATTATTTCTAGAGTGCTGAGTATGTTGATTCTCTCTTCGATCCTATGAGGCTCTTATAAATTTAAGATGCATAGGGTTTCTGTAGTACTGATTATTTGGAAGACTATTGATAGGATGTTGGGGACTGCAGAGGAGGTTTTGAGAGCCAACAAGATTTTATTCCAAAGAATGAGTTTTCCATCGAATGTGCCTCTAGCCGCAGTGGCAATGTTATTGTAACCCTTCCAACATTTATTTTGGATGGAAGGGATTGCATCCAACCCTACTTTTGCTTCTTGGATGAAAAAATTTTCAGGTTTGCTTGCCATAATATTTTGTTTGAGGAGTCTCCTCTTTATTGGTCCATTCAGACCTATGATATTCCAAGAAATTAACTTCATTAGGAAGGTTTTTGAATTAATATTAGAGCATGTACCTTGCTCCCATCTCCTACATAATTTGACAGATGGTATTTCTCTCACGTTTCCAACCTTATCTGTTTAGTTTATACAGTTATGCTTAGATGCGAGACTTGATGCTAATATTGGAGAGTTCTATGAATTGTTTCTTGGTTGTTACTTGTTTTAGCTCCTCTTGGTAAAGGTAATCCTGTTCTATTTTTTACATGTATTCTTGTGGAATAACCTCCAATCCTCGCTTGTCCCATACTTCCACGATTTCACTGAGATCCATGTCCCCTAACACTTCTCCAATCACCTCTTCTTCCGTTGAGCCATTGTTGTCTTTAAGCTTCATTTCAATGTCTTCATATTCGGGTTTGGTTAGGCTAGAGTTGTTGAGGATCTCAGTTCCTTAACTTGGTTCCTCGTAGGGGTGGGTGTATACACTCTTCGATCAACTTCAGTTTCAATTTAGTTTTGTCCATGTTCTTCTTTTTATTCACTCAGAGTTTCGAAGCGGTTCCTATTCGCTTGGACTAATGGGCCTATTTTACTTTGTGAATTTTTTTTGTTTTTGTTCCAAGAGGTGAGCTTCATGATTCCTTGCTCGTCTTTTTTCTGTTGGGCTTGAGAGTGGGCAACTTGAGTGACATTTTGAGGACAAACCATGAAAATATGGCCATTTTATGGTATTTGCGACATCTAAAGGGGATATGTTCATAATCTATTTATGTATCCATATTTCGTCTCTGGATACCAATTTAATGGATCCAGGTAGAGCCCCTGAAACATCCAAATAAGCACATATCCGAGCGTAGGAGACTTAGCGCCCAACGCGAGTGCCTTCTGACATTTTGATATACTCACCCAGTGTGTCCCCAGTCCCCTTGAGGACAAATGGAGACCAATAGTCTATGGCCAAGGAGTAAATCCCGATCCAAACTGGCACTCTTATGAAGTCATCCTTCTCTAGCATGAAGTTCTCTTTCTAATATCTCATGTAGAGGCATGTGGAGTTGAAGAAGTAGGGGCCTCCCTCAAATATGCAGCTCTAGTCCTCAAGTAGGTCGTAGATCACTGTGAAGAACTCTTTTGATCCAAGCTGGAGCCTAATCCCTCCCTTTGGCTTCCGTTTCACTTGGATCCACCAATGTAAATCCTTCTTTGCAGGCCAAAAGCTTATAAATTTACAGATGATTGCATGCTCTTGCGTGTATTCTCTATACGCTGCTACATCTATGTCCTCTATTTCAAGCATTGGAATTTTCTTAGTCTTTGGTTTATAAGGATTGGTTACATGAGCCTAAGTTTTATTATTCACACTCGAGCTAAGAAAATTGTTGGTTGGCTGAGAGTCTGATTCTTTTCTTGCCCCTCCCTCTCTCCAATTATTGGTGGGTTGCTTTTTGAAGGCATCGAATGAGGTGAGTTTGGTGAATAAGGATGATTCCTTCTCCTTTCCCCTACCAGCGAGAGCTTCACTGAAGGAGGGGGCTCCTGGAACCCCTCTTGACACTGCCATTGCAAGTTGCATGCCGAAAGCCTAGGTCATGATTAAGAACTTGTCTCTCGTGCACTCCAATTGAGTTATAAATATATTTACATTTTAATTCAATAATACTTTTTGAAAATAATATGATTTAGTATTCATTTATTTATAATAAATATGAATTATTATATGTACATTTTAATTATCTATATTTTTGAAATTAATATAATTTAGTATTCATTTATTTATTTATAATAAATATTAATTATTATGTTGATAGACATGTTTAGTTTGGAATAAGGCTTTTAGAATTTTAATTTGAATACACAATTATATAAATTAAACACATTGTTTAACTAATGATAAAATGACTTATGTCTAGGCATTTTTTCTTGTTAATTTTAACTAGAATCCCATAATTTTTTTTTTTTAATTTCAATTTTAAGTAGATCTACATAATTAGAGTGTTCAGGGTTTTTTCATGGCATTGAATCCCTTATGCATTAGAAAACATATTTTAAACAAAAACAAATAATAATCAATTTGATTCCAATGAAAAAGGTAATTCTATCTATTAGTTTGAATACACCTAAATTAAATGATTGATGAACTATCAATAAGCATAAAAAATTTAAAAATTATCTTATTATTACTAATTATAAAAGGAATTAATATTAGTTTAACATATATACGTTTAGAAAAAACATGTAACAAGATACTTAACCATAGAGATTCACTCCATTTTACCAATGAGATTCTTAAACTATAAATAGGTTTTGTTATAATACCATGGTTTACTAATACCATATGTCCAAAAAAACCATAACTCATATTCAGATATTCATATGACACATGTTCATACCCAATTTTTTTTCAATTAATCAATTCAAGGGCAAAAATTCATACCCTATTTTTTTCAATTAATCAATTCAATTAAAAGGGAAGAAAAGAGCATAACTATTTGGAAGAGAAATCTTAACCCTTAATTTTTGCATACTGCTAAGAATATTCTAAAATATTCCATGGAGGTAAATCCATACCATCCACCTAATAATTATTGATAATTACATTAAAATTATAGAAGCTCTATTCCATAATAGACAAGCCTATCAACATAATTATCAATAATTATTAATTGGACTATAAAGTCTCTTATGGCTATCATATGTTACTACAATGAAACATTTAATCCAACAAATAATAAATCCTTTATTTTATTTTATTTTACATTTAAATTATATTAATTTAAAATAAATAAATAAATAAATAAATTTTTATAACTTCAAAATAAATAAATAAACAAATAAATGAAACCCACATGAGGTGACATGCATGGTGCCCACGTGTTCTCTAATCACAACGAGAGAAATTAATAAATGAAATAACAATAATAAGATATAAATACAATATTTAACTTAGAAAAAACCCCAACTATGAGGAAAACCCACCCAGCTCAGCTCTGAGCCAAACTAGAATTCAAAACCATGTGAAAACCCTAAATAGGTATGCACACAATAGGAAACATTAGCGAAACAGCGAACCAAACAAAGACAGAGGAGAAATGAGCATAATAATAAGGGCCATTCCCAAAACCATAAACCCTAAGCTATAGCATCGTTGGATCGACCAAATTCATCTAAATCATCCAGAGAAGCACTCCACAAGTTACCATGTGCCACAACATAGTTGGCCACATTCTACATGTCCATGTGGCAAGTCCACGTGCTATAAAGAAAGGGGAAACCTCCTTAGGACGACAAATATTTTACAACATAAAAATGTATATCGACATAATTATGTTTTCTTAATTGCGAACAACAACAAACAACATGTACATTTTCTTCTATGCAATGTGAATCAGGCACATGAACTTTTAATGTTTTGGGAGAACACTATGTTATTTCAACTTTTCCTTAACTTTAACTTAAAAAAAAAAAATTAATGATATTTTTTTATTTATTTCATTTAAAAAAATAAATTTCACACTTCAAAATCTATATTATATTTAAATTGTACAAATTTAACAATTTAAAACAAAGATTTTCTTATATTGTTAAAATATTTTTAGTATCATATTTTGTCTCTCATGGATAAAAATAATTCAAAAAATACTAATTATAATTATTTAAATATATCAATAATATTGTTGAAATTATATGATTTATTACTAATTTATTTTAATTTAATAATATTTTTTGAAATTAATATAATTTAGTATTTATGTATTTATAATAAATATTAAGTTTTTTTTTTTACAAATATGTTTATTTTGGAATAAGATTCTTAGAATTTTAATTTAACTATACAATTATATAAATTAAATATATAATCTTATTAATAGATAAAATAGTCTTTCTAGTTAATTTTGGTCAAAATGTATTAGATATTTTAAAAAACTTCAAATTTAAGTTGTGAAATCTACATAATTCTAGTGCTCATGGGCTTAAAGAGTTGAATCAATTTATGCATTGAAAAATGTATTTTAAACAACAAAAAATAACAATCTAGTTTGAACATATGAACAAGGTCATTTCGTATAATACATGTCACATTGCAAAAAAAACCTTTAAAATAGTTATTATTACTAATTATAAGAAGAATTAATCTATGAGTTATACATATATACATTTAGGAAAAACATATAACAAGACTATTAACCATAGAAATTCACTCCATTTTACCATGAGGATTCTTAACCTCTAAATATGATTTTGTTACAATACCATGATTTACTAATACCATATGTCCAAAAAACCATTACTCATATTCACATATCCATATGACACATGTTCATATAACAATTTTCTTAACTAATTGATTCAGTTAAAAAGATAGAAAGAGAATAAATACTTCAAAGATAAATCTCAACCTTTGATCTGAGTATACTGCTAACAATATTCTAAAATATTCCATGGAGGTTAATCCCTACCATTCACCTAATAATTATTGATAATTAAATTAAAATTTTGGAAGCTTTATTCCATAATAGACAAGCCTATGAGAATAATTATCAATAATATCAATAATTATTGGGTGGATAGTATGGGTTTAACCTCTAGGGAATACTCATAATAATATACGCAAATTAAAAGTTGAGATTTATCCCCAAAGTAGTTATGTTCTTTCTTCCCTTTTAATTAAATTGATTAAATTAAAAATGATGTAACAATTGTCATATTAAGTGGGTTATGGTTTTTTGGGCATGTGGTATGGATAAGCCATATTATTGTACCAAAACCTATTTACAAATTAAGATTCTCCATGTATGGGAGTAAATCTTCATAATTAAAAATCTCATTTCATTTTTTTTAAATTTATATATGTTTCACTTATATATTACTTCTTATAATTATTATTATTATTAATTAAAATAAAAATTATAATTTAGTTAGTTTTTATAACATTTTTAATTTTAACAACTTAAATTGTATAATAAAGTAAATGTTTTGATATTTATTATGTATTGATGGTTATCTACATTTACCAACTATTTAATTTATATGGCTATACTAATTTATAAAACCACATTTTTATATTTTATGTTTTAGATAGATTGATTTCTCTTACTACCACTCTCATCTATATGCTCAAAATATTTGGAAGCATGGAGCTTTTTTGTATTGCTCATTTTTTTAAGTGGTTTAAGATTTTAAATTTTTTTATTTTGTTTTCACAAAATTTGATAATAATTTTATTTTGGGATAAAATAGTATTTTTTTAAATGCATTTTCAATGTATTAATGAACTTAGTATTTTTAAAAATATTTATAATATAAAATTTATATATAGTTTTATAATTAAAATTTATGATTTAATAAAATTCTAGCAAAATTGTTATAAAAAGAATTAAAAAAAAAATGTACAAATTAACCCCATTTATATATATAGTCAAGACAAAGTTTTGAAATTGCTTTTGTTTGGTTAAAAGATCGTATTCTTAGGATGTAAAGAAACAACTTAATAATCCCAAGGCCATAAGTATTTGGCAGGAGTGAAAGCCTCAGTCGCACCAACATGTAGTCTCAAATAGTACAATTTTCCTTAAATAATAGTGATGAATTAGCTTGCATTTATAGATAATAACCAATAATAATTTACAAACTAAAATATAATAATTTTTCCCATATTTAAAAAAAATAAACAAATCAAAACATAAATGATTTAAACTACGACCCCAAAATATGAAAAAACATCCCACCATAAAAAAGAATATGAGATTTAGAATACGACGATTTTTATGAAATTGGCTTGGAAATTGTTAATATAATTGAGCCTTCATCGGCCACATGTTCGATTAAGGATGCCAACACACAAGTGGCAACTGATGGGTCCATAAATGTCTCCCATGGGGTGTTAATGCTGTCCGAAATTTATGGTGCTGGAGCAAGGTTGGAATGCAAAACTGTCTCGCAAATTTGATGATTACACACCTACGTGACTCGTTTTCACAGTTTGAAGAAGAATATTGATGATAGTATTTGACGATTAAATCATCCCGTGACAGGGTCTTCGCCCCTCTCACTGCTTTGATCTCACTTACTCTCTCTCAGACAACTGATTGTTGCTACTCTAGCAATCGATCTGCTAATGAAATCGAACTCAAGAAGTGTATTCTCCATCAACACATCAACCTCCTCTTATAATCCTCTACTGGAGCATCAACGACCAAGATTAAAACTTAATCAATGGCTAGGATCATCTTGGAGTTGATCTGTGTGAGTTTCTAGACTATTATTGCCTTATCTCAATTAATATTGATTAATTAACCATATTCGCTAAGTTTAGACATAGGAAATATTTAAAAATCAGTTAATAATCTAATTGAGACACTTCTAGGTGGAATTTCCATAAACGATTTATGGGTTTTGGATATCTCATGTATTCTAACCTCTCCACAAAATTTCGTGGCTAAAACACATCCGATGCTACAAAAACTAACAGTCCCTCTTAGCAGGAATGTGTTCTAGTGCTACGCCTGCTGCCACAACACCCTGTCTATGCATCATCTCCTGTCATGCTACTGATGTCTAGCTTTGTTGCCCACCAACCACTGTGAAACTCTGATATGCGTTGCATATGTGTTGTTGTTGACCCTGCTAAACTGTTGCCAATGCTGCATCTGCACTACAACTCAATATCATCTACTGTTGTTGCAATTGCAACATCTACACAAAAACATTCAAAATATTGAACCAAATGTGTTTAGTATGATGCATTTGTCACCTAAGTCTTGACTGCTACTAGCATCTACACTGCGCTCCCCAGTATCTCACTACTACTAGTATCTGCAACTATCACTCTGGCATATGACTGCATCAGCTGTCACTGGTCCATCCTGCTACTAAATATTGTGGGCCCCCTGTAGCAAGGTATTGATCCAAGAGGTGGACTCCTCAAGGACCCTACCCATATGTAGTGCTCTAGGGGCTACAAATCCAAGTCACTCCACCTCACTCCTAGAGGTATATCGACAAACATAGTGAAGTATTCCTCCAGCCTAGAGGAAATTCTGTCTATCTCTGTTGAAGCTGCCTATTGGTCCTACTTCACCTCCTTGTCCTTCTTCTTGAGAGGACACTGGGTATTGTAGTGGCCTAGCTCACCACATGTGAAGCACTTGAATTTTGACAGGTCCTCCCTCTTCTTCCTATGATCCATTTTTCACTGACTGGGACTCTTAGATGTAATGGCCACATTCTCCTCCTTCTTCAACATATTTTTCCCATTGATGGAGCTCTTCAAAATAGCTCACCTAAACTCCTCCTACTACAAATTATCCCACATCCTTCCCCATCCTAGTAGTGTCTCTCTGCCCAATAATATTTGGAAAAAACCCTACTACTCCTCAGAGATGCTATTGAGAGCTAATTGCACTGGCTCAGTGGGTTGAGGCGCTACCCTAACAACTGAAAACTGGTCTCGGACTTCCTGAATCCTGGTAAGGAAGGGGTCTATGCCTTCCCCTTTTTGCCTATGGATGCATATCAGGTTCTCCTCGAGGTACATCTTCCGTTACTCATAAGTATCATGATACAACATGGCGAGAGCATCCCACATCTACTTGGTAGTATCTTTTCCATCTATATGCGAGACTACATGATCTCGGACCGCATCTAGGATCAACCACTTCGCCCGTGCCATCTCCTTTCATACTCCTTCAGTTGATATTCATCTGTGGGAACCGCCACCACATTATCGATGTATGATTTGAGGCCAAATTCATCTAGAAGGAAGGATATCCTTGCCTTCCAGATGACGTAGTTGGAAGCACCATCCAACCTGTCCTGATATCTAAGTCCAACAAAAGTCCAACAAAGACCATCTATGAAAAAATGTCGAAAAATACCTCTTCCCATGTTCTTGGCTACTTCTCTGCATCTCTCAATCCCTCTTGGAATGTCTGGCTTTGCCAGCTGCTACTGTCAATCTGCAACTAGAAATTCAAAATTTTAAGACTAGAAGTTCCTTGACAAAAATTTTCCCTCTATGTGTGCTCTTATTTCACCCGACGTAGGTTTTTCTCTAGCAACTGCTGCAGAAACCCTTTGCGTCTAGCTATATATCTGCCCAACGAAAAATATTGAATTTCTCCCTTTGCCTATGGAATCACTCGATCTAGGGAGATCAAATTTTTCTACCTCTCACTCAAAAAAATCGAATCTCCTCAAGTAACTCGGCCCCTTTGCAAAGTGACTGTGCTGCCCTTGGGAATTTCGACCTGCTACCCTTGTTGAGCAATGAAATTCCTTCTTCGTCGCCTCTAAGCTCTTTTGCTGATCAATTGCACTCTGATACGATGTGAAAAATCCTAAACCAGAATCCTATTGAAGCAGCTGGAAATTATTATCCTAATTGTTAATTTTATTTAACAATTTATTTGTTGTTTTGTACGGTAAATACTGAATAAATCACATTGCAATATACACAAATAAAACTACGGAAGAATAGACGTTGGAAGAAATGTTAGCACACACACATAAAATTAACATAATTATCTTTGGACAAATGTCCCCGAAAAAACCCAACTTGGGAAAACTGGTGTAGTAGCTAAGGGCTTTTATTATTAAGCAGCAATGAGAAAATCTGAGTAGAATTGGATGCCTAAATACTGGAAATCCTACACAGAAAAATACTAGCATAAATCTAGTGAGGAATTTTCCTCACCCCACTGGCAATATCCTGGCACAGATTTCCTTCAGAAATACGGCCCTCTGACCCTTTGCGTAAGCCTCTGCACTACTCTGCGCAGTTGGTTGGACGTCTTGCCTTGGACTTAATTCTGATGAAGTCATTATGCCTTCTATTGACTAGAAATATGTTTCTCTGACACTCTAGGACTCCTTCCCGACTTCTGGAACTAAAAACATCTCTCCCTATCAGCAAATCGATCTCGCCTCTAGGGACTACTGTGTTGCCCCAACGTCAGCCTATCTGTGGCTCTTCCACCTCTCTGCAAATTTACTCACTAGATCTGGAATTCCTCCTACAGCCTCAGTGTCCTTGCCCCTCTCTCATTGCTTCGATCTATCTGACTCTCTCTCTGGTAACTGACTGCTGCTACTTTGGAAATCGATCTGCCAATGAAATCAAACTCTACAAGTGTATTATTCATCACCACATCGACCTCCTCTTATAATCATTTGTTGGATCACCAATGGCCAAGATTTAAACTTAATCAATGGATAGGATCATCTTGGAGTCGATCTATGTGAGATTTTATACTATTCTCGCCTTATCTCAATAAATACTGATTAATTAACCATATTCCCTAATTTAAGTTTGGACTTAGGAAATATATAAAAATCGGTTAATAGTCTAATTGAGACATTTCTAGACAGAATTTCTAGAAAAAAAATTATGGGTTTTGCAGATCTCATGTATTCTAGCCTCTCCACAAAATTTCGTGGTTATAACACATCCATTGATACAAAAAATAATATTACGTCTCTCCGTGAGACTTAAAACTAACTCCTCATTATTTTTATATTTCCTTAAAACATGATATCTTAGCTTGTGTGTAAAGTATTTGCAGAAGAAATCATTATATTCATGTTACATTATAGCTTACAGATATTATTTAGTTTAAATTTTCAATAATCGTATTTTTTTCCAATATGGTTTGTGGATTTTAGAGATCGATGACTGCTACATCCACAGAATATTTGTACTAGGCAGATCCACTAGAAGGTGTCACTTCATGTGAGCTCAACTACATACGCAAAATATAACTACTAGAAATATCTAGCTGAAAGGATCACTTCCCACCAACTCAACCACAAACCCTGACCTCAAGAGTGTCGAGAGAATTGAACCCATGACCTTTACTGCTCTAGGATCTTTTCTTTGGTTGATGTTTTCAAAATTTCATAAAAAAACATGTAAAATCCATATATGGAAATACTTAAAGAATAACAAACATAAAGGAGACCATAAAGATAATGCACACAATGTTTGATAACGGAGTTCATCCAATGTGGACTATGTCTCCAAACCCTGCTACATTAGTGGGGAGATTGCTTCATTCATCTCAACAAAAATGATAATGAGTACATGGAAAAATATATTATTATACCTCCAATATTGGGAGTGACCTGAAAATGGGCTATTTAAATTGCAACATACTCCATACCAGAAATTATGTCTCAAAATTCTGCAACTATAGAGTATAAACATGGCCACCTTTTGAATTGTGCAAGGTTTCCTCGAAGTTCGTGCCAAATCATTAATGGCACATATGGTATTTTGCCATAAGCCCTTAGATTCACTACTCAAAACCCAAATCTGATCGCACCAATGAAATCCTTTCGAAATTCTAAGTAAAATGAGTATAAACTTAACTACGTTTTTCCACTGTCATCTCTGGACCCCCCAAAGAATCTTCAAGGTTCTACAACAGAAATAACATTCTCAAAATATTCCCTAGTAATATTATCTATAATATGCTCTTCGTAATTGTACCAATAGGGTTCTTCCTCAGGGTTTCATAGAATGGTTCTGAACTTGTTCTGATTTTATGCGTATGAGTCTCGTTAGCCCTTCAACCCTCTATTTCGCTCACTCGTTGGATGAATTGAGGTCGATTTATGCAGTGTCACCCTGACAGACTTAACAAAGTTCCACTGGCTAGCACAATGTGTATAGGCCAGGGGGTATGGTAGGTCATGGGTTCCAACCTCGTTGTCAGGGCACTAGCCTAAGCACCGTGAAAATTTCTAAATGTTACTTATGCAACAATCTATTGTTAGATCTGGTTATGCTTCTCATACTTAATTAAGTTATTAATGTTAGAACTTCATATTAACATTGAAGAAAACACAAAACATACTTTCACCGATCTAGATCTAAAACATAAAAAAAGTACATGCACACATAGATAAAATGACACAAGAATTTTCTGGAAAATAGTCCCCGGAAAAACCCAATGCAGGAAAACCGGTCTTCTAGCTGCTGGAGGGTTTTATTATTAAGAGTTTTCTGAATACAACAAACCTAGGTTCCAGATCTGGAACCGATAGAGAAAATATAGATTTGCAACTAACCTGTTGTTATGAAGCCAAAATATTGAGTGGTCCACACCCTCAAACGGGATTTACAGGACTCGGCTAGATCTTGGCACTAGAAACCCTAGCACTGGCCTGGAGAGGGTTGCGTAACCCAAAAATGGGTGACGCAGACCCTACGTTGCCCTTGAGGGACTCTACGTAACCCCATAGGGTCTCCTATTTCCTAATGCTGCCTCGGGAGAGACTACGTAGCACTTGTGTAGCTGTAGTTTCCCTTGTGTTATGCAGTTGCTACCCTCTCTGCTGTTGTTGCTCCTGCTTCTCTACACTGTCTTTGGAAGCTTCTCTATGCCTCTTGTTGATCCTAGACATTAGGATCAGATCACCCCCTTTGCCTAAACTCCCCTCTCTGTAGCTGAAACACTTTCTTAGCAAACCCTGCCTTAGAATCTCAGCTTAGCTTCAGTGCTCTGCCTCGGTGCGTGTCCTTCAAATAAACCCAAGCCTTTCATTTATACTTTCTTGTTGAGAAACCAACGACCATAATCTAATATTGAATCGGTGGCTAAGATTAAACGAAATTTTGATCTGTGTGACTTAAGACAATTCCATCACATGTTTTAATTAATTACCTTTAATAATTTAATTTTCCTAAGTTAGACTTAGGGTCCTTAATTAAAAATATTAATTTATTAATTATCTCTCAAACTAAATGGAATTTCCCAAATCCCTTTCTGGGTCTTGGAGATCTCATGTACTCTAGTCCCTCCACAAATTTTGGGAGCTAGAGCACATCAAATGCTACCCCAACACTCAATAAAACTCAAAACTCCCTCTTAGTGAGGAATGTGCTCTAGTACAACTCTGCTTCTCCTCGAAGCTCTGCACTGATCTCTGGTGTGGATCTCTGCACTGATGTTGGACCTATTGCCCTTCATCACTATGTTGATGCAGTAATTATGTACTGCTGCCCATGACGCTGCCACCACCACTGCTACATATTAACTGCAGCTCCCTCTCAAGCTGTTGCATCGTGCTGCCAACTGCTACATTGCATCTTCGGTTGCTGAGAGAAGCAACTAAAACGCATGCCCAATATTTGACAGACAAGTTAGTTGGGTTGCATCCTCATCACCAAAGCTCCATCAGTTGCTGATCTGTGTTGTCATCTGGAGGATGATGCAAAGCTACAGCTTTGCACTGCGTAAGAAGATTCCCTCTGCACTTCTAAAGTCACATCAACCCATTGTGTTGAAATTTCTCACGCTGCTACTGCAATGTGATGTCCTCCTGAAGCCTCCATGCAGCTGCAGCTCTGCTCTGCACTGCTTAAGTCACATCAGCCCCTATGTTGTTGCTATTGTATCTGCACTACGCTGCTCCTTTCAACCTTCAGATCCGCCTCTGCTTCATTCGTGATTCTCTGCACCAACTGCTCCATTTGTCTTGCTACTGTTTTAAGGATCCTGTAGCTCGGATGTGATCCAAGAGATGATCTGCTCAAGGATCCTGCCCTTATTTTGTAGCTTCTCTACAGATCCATGTCTCCCTACTTTTGTGGCCCATGAGCGCTCATGGATGCATCATCTCCTGACCCATCATCTCCCACAACAGCTTTGGAGGAAGAAACTTCCTTGTCCTTTTTCTTCTAAGGGCAGTTGTTGTTGAAATGTCCTAGTTCGCCACACTAGAAGCACTTGATATTTGATAGATCTCGATTCTTCTTCCCTTGCTGCCTCTTTGATGCCAAGGTTGCATCCTCTTCATCTTCCTTCTTCACCTTACTCGATCCCGTGTTGTACTGCTTCTTGGTGAATCTGCGGAGTTCTTCTTGACGCGTGATTGCCCACAAGTTGTCCTAGTGGGGAAGGTCTGCTCTACCCAAGATACTTTGGACAAGGTTTCCCACTCATCTGTGACCACATTGAGAGCAGTCCTAACCATCACATCATCCTCCACTTTTGCACCCATGGTAGTCAACTAGTGTCTGATCGACTATAATTTGAAGAGAAAATGTTCCATCTCTTCCCCCTTGGTCATCATGAATGACCGCATCTGAGTTTCTAGAAGCATCTTCCTCTAGACAGAATTTCCCTCATATAGGTATTTTAAGGATTTCCACTTCTCATTATTTTTTTTCTTCTCAGCTATGTGTGGGACAATATGGTTCTTAACTCCATCCATTGCGAGTCGCTTGGCATGTTCCGCAGCTTCATTATGCTTCCTTAGGAGATCTGCATCGATCGACGTGGCCAGGACTCGTTTTGCATGGTCTCTTAGTCAATATGTCTCTAGGACTATCACGATTCTGCTTTCCAAATTGAAAAGTTGAATAGGCCATCCAATCTATCCTGATCATGCAGTCCATGAGGTTCCATCTGCTAAGAAATCTATCAGATCTTCTCTTCTCTGTGCTAGAGATCTGGATCTAAGGTCCTTGGCGAAACAGACACCTTTTGCTCCTTCTGACAACGGATTTCCCTTCCTAGAAATTTTCCAAATCAGCAATTATTCAACTCTCTTCGATCCTTTGATCGATGTGCAAGTTTCTTTGGCTAGAAACCCTATGTGAAGTTGATCTCCTCCCACTCTTTGTCACCAGTGCTTAGGCTAAATTCTGAAAACTTCAGAAATTTCACCCCACCAACACCTTTTGAAGTTTTGTTGCTCTGCTTCAGGCACTTTTGGATCAGACAACTTCAGATCTGCGTCACCCTCGTTGGCTTCAGACAATCCCAATGCTACCTCTGCGCAGTAAGTATGTGGGCCTGTGTTTAGACAGCGTAAGACTACATCACCCTGCCCTCTGCGTGATTCTCCTCCCTCTGAAACTGCGATGTCCCTTCAGATCTGGCCTTATGTTGTTGTTGTTCTTCTTCTTGCTGCTTTCTGCAACAAGATCCTTCAGTATTCTATTGGTGACCCTGCTAGATCTGCAATCGCTCTGATACCATGTGAAAATTTTTGAATGTTAATTATGCAGAAATATACTGTTAGATCTGGTTATGGTTCTCCTACTTAATTAAGTTATTAATGTTGAAAATTCATATTAACATCGAAGAAAACACATAACATGCTTTCACTGATTTAGATCTAAAATAGAAAAAGTACATGCACACATAGACAAAGTGACATAAGGATTTTCTGGACAATAGTCCCTGGAAAAACCCAATGCGGGAAAACCGATCTTCTCGCTACTGGAGGTTTTTATTATTAAGAGTTTTTTTAATACAACAAATCTGGGTACCAGATCTGGAAAACCTAACAAAGAAAATATAGATTTGTAGCTAACCTGTTGTTCTGAAGCCAAAATACTAACTGATCCACACCCTCAAATGGGATTTACAGGACTCAGACAGATCTTGGCCCTAGAAACCCCAGTGCTTCCCCTGAAGCCCCTGCGCCAGCCTCTGCGTCCATCTGCGCTAGCCTAAAGATGGTTGTGTAACCCAAAAATGGGTGACGTAGACCCTACGCTGCCCTTGAGGGACTCTGCATAACCTCGGAGGGTCTCCTGCTACCTAACGCTGCCCCAGGAGAGACTGTGTAACACCTGTGTAGCTGTAGTTGCCCCTGTGTTGCGCAGCTGCTACCCTCTCTGTTGCTACTGGACCTGCTTCTCTTCATTGACTCTGGAAGCTTCTCTCTGCCTCTTGTTGATTCTAGGCACTGGGATCAGATCATCCCCTTTGCCTACACTCCCCTCTTTGCAACTGAAACACTTCTGAGAATTCTTAGCAAACCCTGCCCTATAATCTCAGCTTAACTTCAGTGCTCTGCCTCTGTCTGTGTCCTCCAAATGACCCTAAGCCTTTCATTTATACTTTATTGTTGGGAAACCAACGACCATGATCTAATATTGAATCGATGGCTAAGATTAAAAGAAATCTTGATCCATGTGACTTAAGACAATTCCATCGCATGTTTTAATTAATTACCTTTAATACTTTAATTTTCCTAAGTTAGACTTAGGGTCCTTAATTAAAAATATTAATTAATTAATTATCTCCCAAACTCGATGTAATTTCCCAAATCCATTTCTGGGTCTTGGAGATCTCATGTAATCTAGTCCCTTCAAAAAATTTGGGAGCTAGAGCACATCCGATGCTACCCCAACAATCAAGAAAACTCAAAACTCCCTCTTAGCGAGGAATGTGCTCTAGTACAACTCTGCTTCTCCTCGAAGCTCTGCACTGATCTGTGGTGTGGGTCTCTGCACTGATGTTGGTCCTACTGCCCTTCATCACTGTGATGTTGCTGCCATTCTGTACTACTGCCCATGACGCTGCCACCACCACTGCTACATCTGTACGGCAACTCCCTCTCAATCTGCTACATCATGCTCCCAACTACTGCACTGCATCTTTAGTTGCTGCAAGAAGCAACTGAAACTCCTGCCCAATATTTGAAAGACAAGTCAGTTGGGATGCATCCTCATCACTGAAGCTCCATTGGCTACTAATCTATGTTTTCATCTTGAGGATGATGCAAAGCTACAGCTCTGCACTGTGTAAGCAGATTCCCTCTGCACTACTGAAGTCACATCAACCCCTTGTGCTGAAATCTCTCACACTGCTACTGCATTGTACGATCCTCCTAAAGCCTCTAGACTATTGCAGCTCTGCTCTGCGTTGCTGAAGTCACATCAGCCCCTACGCTGTTGCTGCTACGTTGTTGTTGTATCTGTACTGCACTGCTCCTTCCAGCCTTTAGATCCGCCTCTACTTCATCTGTGATTCTCTACACCAACTTATCCACTTTTCCTGCTACTGTCTTAAGGATCCCGTAGCTCGGATGTGATCCAAGAGATGAGCTTCTCAAGGATCCTGCCTTCATTCTATATTTGTGTTGGAGAGGTAAATCCTCTCTGTGGACAAAGGCGATCCCTACTAGCCCAGATCGGGTCTAGCAACAACCGAGTCACGCTAAGACACAATTTCCTAATTGCAAAAGACCAAGATGCGACAAGAGGCCTACCTTAATTCCTACGCTGCCGTCGTTTGTGGAGAAGGTGGCGCTTCCGACCCTTACTTTGGCAGATCCCAATTCTCCCGCTCGATGCGATCGAACACCTGCACGCACAAGAAGAAACAACAAACACACAAGCATAAAACCTAATACATGCAATTATGTATCAGTCAGAGAAGATACAACTCATAACGTAAAACATAAACATCTGAGTGGAACCATAATCGAAGTCGCTTATTATTAATCAGAACAAAGAAAGATACAACCTGAGCTCTGACACTGGATCTTCCTTCGGCGGGTCGACAGAGGAGTACGTCTCGGTAAAGCTCGTCGGGAAAAGGACAAGTCTCTCTCTCTTCGGCTGTCTGACGATAATCGCCTTACAATTGATTCAGCTCTATTCAGGCTAGCTTGCAAAGGGAAAATGACAAGCTTATATAGATGGTGGAAGGGGAGTTGGGATCCCTACAATTGTGGGATTGGCCCTATCCTCAAGGAAGCTTCCATGATAGGTGGAAAACCACTTCCCCTACATGGAGATCCGGAGCCAAACCTCCCAACTCATTTTAGAGCCTCGTTTAGGAGTTGGTTGGAATCAAACTTCCACCATTTATTTTTAAAAAACACTCCTTATTAAGCCTGGCGCGGGTGATACACTGGGACAGAGCACTAGTTGGCACGCCCTCTTTGGTGGATTTCCCCCATTGGCGCGAGGGCTGAACTGGCTAGTCGCACCAAGGTTAAAAAGGCTATTTTTAGGGCTTTTCACAGGAAATTGTCTTCAGGGGAATGATTTTCCTTGTCAAGGGAGATGCCATGAAAGGGGTTTCAGGTCATGTTACTGCTCACAGGTCACGGAATAAGCCCTCCAATGTGCGGGACGGGGGATTGCACGGACGGTGACAAATTACTGTGTAACAAGTTGATCTACAGATCCATGTCACCCCACTTTCGCGGTTCATGAGATATCATGACTGCATCATCTTCTGACCCATCATCCGCCACATCAACCTTGGAAGAAGAAGATTCCTTGTCCTTTTTCTTCTGAGGACAATTACTGGAAAAATGTCCTAGTTCGCCACACTAGAAGCACTTGATATTTGATAGATCCCTCTTCTTATTCCCTTGCTGCCTCTTTGATGCCAAGGCTGCATCCTCTTCATTTTTCTTCTTCACCTTACTCGATCCCGTGTTGTACTGCTTCTTGGTGAATCTGTGAAGTTCTTTTTTACGCATGATTTCCCACAAGTTTTCCTAGTCAGGAAGGTCCGCTTTTCCCAAGATACTTTGGACAAAGGTTTCCCACTCATATTTGATTGCATTAAGAGCAGTGACGACCATCACATCATCCTCCACTTTTGCACCCATGGCAGTCAACTGGTCTCTGATCGACTGTAATCTGAAGAGAAAATGTTCCATGTCTTCCCCCTTGGTCATCATGAATGACCGCATCTGAGTTTTGAGAGCATCTTCCTCTAGACGGACTTTCCCTCATATAGGGATGTTAAGGCCTTCCACATCTCATCAGTTTTTTTCTTCTCATATATGTGTAGGACAATATGGTCCTTCACTCCATCCATTGTGAGTTGCTTGGAATGTATCGCAGCTTCATTATGCTTCCTCGGGAGACTTTCATCGGTCGACGTGGCCAGGACTTGTTCTGCATGGTCTCTTAGACAATATACCTCTAGGACTATCAGGATTCTAGCCTTCCAAACTTCAAAGTTGGATAGCCCATCCAGTCTATCCTGATCACGTTGTCCGTGTTAAACACCATGTTAAGCACACACATGGTGTATGAGAAGAATAAACACACACACACAACAAGAAACTCAACACAATGAAGAATAAACATGTAGCTCATATTTTCCATTATACAAAGATGTACATTTATAGTACAATGGTGTGAATCTTGGTTTCATATTCCAAGGTCACTTGGACTCCATTGTGACTTTTCGCATTCCACACCTACCCATGTAGGATTAGGTGTTCCAACATCCCCCCTTAATCCGAAGGGGTATGTGTGAGTCCAAGAAAAGAGTTGTAATAAAAATTTGCAAAGTATGCATGGCAGCACTTGGGTTGAATCAACTCTCTGAAATGTTGGAAAAAAGAGGTGGTTTAAGGATGACCACCAACACTGGAACGCAATACTTGTTGCAGTTCCCGGAACTCTTCCAAAACTGGCAAGAAGCTGAAAGCTTCTGCTAGAGGAATTGTCCCTCATAAAAAAGGGAGACCTTCAACCTAAAGAAGGGAGGTCTACTACCTGTGATGGTTTTAGGATTACCAACAACTCTGGAATGCTTGAAGCATTTCCTGGAACTCAACCAAAGCTGGCAAGAAGCTGAAGGCTTCTGCTAGAGGAAGTGTTCCTCATATATGAAAGGGAGACCTTCGACCTAAAAGAAGGGAGGTCTACTACCTCTGGTGGTTTAAGGTTGTCCACCAACCAAAGATGATGGTTTAAGGTTGTCCACCAACCGAAGGTATGCTCATAGGAATCCGTGTCTCTGGCTACATCTTTGAATCTGGAATGACGAATTGTGGCTCAGGCTCGCTTGAACTGCTGTGTCTCTGGCTACAACTCTGAACATGGAATGAGAGATTGTGGCTCAGGCTCGCTTGATCTATCGTCGAAGCTTGTACATGACCACCATTTTCCCCCCTGTCAGGGACAAGGTGAGATGATGGCGAAAACTCAACTGCAATTTTGCTCAATATCCGTGAACAAGTTCTAACATGTGTCTTAAATATCTTCTTGGCTGCTGATTCCCATTGCCAAGAAGCGATCCATCCAAGATGAATCTTGGTTCTTGCAGGAGGCTTGTGTCTGAAGCATCTGTGTGAAGAATGAGTGTGCCGACCATAGTGCTTGCATGGATGAAGATCAAAACAGTGATCTTTCATATGGCCAACTCGATCACAGTGTTGGCATTTTACAATCTGTTGTGGTTGTTGTGGTTGTTGTGGAGCAGGATCTGGAACAGCTGCAGGTGAACTGTCATACATGAATCCGGCACTCTGAAATACGATGGGCTTGGTGTAGTCTGGAATATGAAAGGACACATCCTTGTCATATCCAAGACCAGTTCGGTCCTTGTTGTGGACAAGCTCTTCCCAAGGTCTGATGATGGGCCTTAGAAGTGCAAGTTGAGCTACTGCATCTGCATGTACATCTGCTCTTGTGCAAGGAACTGAATGGGAATCGATTGCAGCTTTATCTTCTTTCTTCTGATGAGATTCCTTCTCAATCTTCTGAACAGAAACAGGTTCAGAATGGTGACTCTTTTGTTGAAGTTCGTCTTGTTGAAGCTGAGATTCCAATTGCAAAAACTCAATCTTTTCTTGTGCATCTTGCAAACAACTTTGAATATTACAAAGAGCATTCTTGCTCTCAACAACATTGGAATGAATGAGGTTATTCAACAACTCTAATGCCTCATTGATTTTAGTCATTTTAACAACTTAGGCTCAAAATAAAGGGTGTCGGCTTCAACCGAAAATGCACCCGTTTACAATGTGATGCAACTTAATTTCAATAAATACAAATGACTCGAAGGAATTCTCAAAGTACAAAATCTGATGATTGCAACTATGAAGAAGCAATACAATTTCAGTTCAATACAATATGCAGCAAAAATGTGCAGCAAAACACTTGTGCAAGAGGCCTTTAAGGCAGCTGAATTTTCCTTCAAGGACTTGTTTTGCACCAATAACAACTCATCTTCAAATGTCAATTTCTTCATAAAATCACCCTTATGCCACAAATCACACGATGTAAAATTCACTTTTCTCTATGTATAGTCCATTTAGTGATATGTCATTTCCTTCATTTCCGTTGTTCATATTCTTTCTTTTTTTTTTCTTTTTCTTTTTTAATTAATTAAAAATGGGAATTAGTTAAAATGGAAAAAGGACTTTTTAATAATAAAAAATTAAAATGGAAATGGAGAGGGATTTTATTAATGGGGGAAGGGATTTAAAAAAATTAAATATTCAAAAATCGAAATTTAAAAATTAAATGAAAGGAATTTAAAAATGGGGGGGCGGTATTAATATATGGGAGAGCGGTATTAAATGGTGGGAATTTGAAAATGGAAATTAATTAAAAATGGAGGGAAATTTAATTGAAGGAGAGATAGGGTATTATATGGGGGGCGGGGGGACCGTATATTTTAAAAAAAATAATTTAAATTTTAAAAAAATTGAGATGGGCCTGTGCGTGAGTAGGGAGGGTGTGGAGGCCAAAAGGCCGAGGGCGGGCGCGCGGTGGATAGGGAGAGGGGGCATAGCAGGTAGGGGGGAGACGGGTTGGAGTGACAAGGAGGGGAGCCGTGGAGTTGGGCGGAGGGTGGAGTGAGGGGGATAGGGTTGTGGAGTTGGGCGGAGGGTTGGAGTGAGGGGGATAGGGAGCGGCGTAGTCGAGGGGAAGATGCAAGGGCTGCGGGAGATGCGAGGGGCCGGGGTAGAGTGTTGAGAGGGGGTAGGAACGGTGCCGAGAGGGTAACAGGCCGGTGGTGAGCGGGAGAGATAGCGAGGGTAGGCGGCGGGGTAGGCAAGTTAGGGGAGGTTAAGGGAATGGTCGGCGGCCTATGAGCAAGAGGCAGGGCAATGTAAGTGGAGTGTGATGCCGTGAGGGGGAAGGTAGCATAGCATGAGGGGGCCCGAGCGTTGAGCAGGTAGGGAGCGTTGAGTGAGGGATTTAGGATGTGGGAGAATCGATATATGCAGAGCGTAGAGGGGGGCCGACAGGCCTGGGGTTTGAATTTATTTATTTTTTATTTTTATTTTTTTTAATTATGATTTTATTATTATTATTATTATTTTTTATTTTTATTTTTTATTTTTTATTTTTTTAGTTTAAAACAGCAGAGTAGAATAGCAGAGGACAGCAGGAAATTTATGGCAGAATGCTTTTCAAGAAATATACAGCAGAAGAATTTGCAGAGATTGCAAATAAAACTTCAAAATTTTTCCAGTAGCCCAGCAGCAGAGAAATGGATTTTAAAAATGCAGAATTCTTCTCGAAAATTTTAGCAGTAAAAAACCCAGAGATTTGCACAAATTTTCAATGAAAAACTCAGAAAATTTTCTTTCAGAAACCCTCTTTAAACAATATTTTCCAGCAGCTCTTTAAAATGCAGAAATTTAATAGGCATAAATTGCAGGAAGCAATCAGAATGAAAACCTTCCGATGTGCAGTGCTGCTTCTCTCCAAACCAATGTCTAAGTGCTGCCACGGATTTTGAATGCTGCTCTTCTCCAAGATAAAATTTCTGAATGCTGCAAAAACTCTGAGTGTTGTAAAAAATGCCAAGAATTTTTTTGCAGATATGCACAGGCCATAAACACAAATGGCTCACTCAAGGTTGAGCTGGTTATGGACTTCTCAGCTCTGATACCATGTTAAACACCATGTTAAGCACACACATGGTGTATGAGAAGAATAAACACACACACACAACAAGAAACTCAACACAATGAAGAATAAATGTGTAGCTCATATTTTCCATTATACAAAGATGTACATTTATAGTACAATGGTGTGACTCTTGGTTTCATATTCCAAGGTCACTTGGACTCCATTGTGACTTTTCGCATTCCACACCTACCCATGTAGGATTAGGTGTTCCAACAGTCTGTGAGGTGCCATCTGCTCAGAAATCTGTCAGAGCTTCTTTTCTCTGTGCTAGAGATCTAGATCTAAGGTCCTTGGCGAAACAGGCACCTTCTGCTCCCTCTGACAACTAATTTCCCTTCTTGGAAATCTTCCAAATCAACAATGATTCATCTCTTTTCGATCCTCTGATCGATCTGCAAGTTTCTTTGGCTAGGAACCCTCTGAGAAGTTGATCTCCTCCCACTCTTTGTCACTAGAGCTTAGGCTAAATTCTGAAACTTCAGAAATTTCACCCCACCAACACCTTCTGAACTTATGCAACTCTGCTTCAGGCACTTCTGGGTCAGACAACTTCAAATCTGCGTCACCCTGGCTGGATTCAAACAATCTCAGCACTGCCTCTGCGTAGTAAGTACATGGGCTTGCATGGAGATAGCATAAGATTGTGTCACCTACCCTCTGCATGATTCTGATCCCTCTGAAACTGCGTTGTCCCTTCAGATTTGGCCTTCTGTTGCTGTTGTTGCTCTTCCTGCTACTTTCTGCAACAAGATCCTTCAGTGTTCTGCTGGTGACTGTGCTAGATCTGCAATCGCTCTGATACCATGTGAAAATTTCTAAATGTTACTTATGCATAAATATATTGTTAGATTGGTTATTCTTCTCCTACATAATTAAGTTATTAATGCTGAAACTTAAGATTAACATCGAACTAAACACATAACAGACTTTCACCGATTAAGATCTAAAATAGAAAAAGTACATGCAAACATAGACAAAGTGACACAAGGATTTTTTGGACAATAGTCCCTAGAAAAACCCAATGCGAGGAAACCAGTCTTCTGGTTACTGGAGGATTTTATTGATAAGAGTTTTCCGAATACAACAAATCTGGATTCTAGATTTGGAAAACCCGACAGAGAAAATATAGATCTGAAGCTAACCTTCTATTTTGAATCAAAATATTGACTGATCCACACCCTCAAACATGACTTACAAGACTCAACCAGATCTTGGCCCTAGAAACCCCAGATCTACCCCTGAAGCCCCTAGATCAACCTCTGTAGTCTCTGCGTCCCTCTGTGTTGGCCTAGAGAGGGTTGTGTAACCCTAGAATGGGTGACGCAAACCCTACGCTGCCCTTGACGGACTCTGTGTAACCCCAGAGAGTCTCCTGTTGCCTAACATTGCCTCGGAAGAGACTGTGTAGAACTTGCATAGCTGTAGTTTTCCCCTGCATTGCGCAGCAGTGACCCTCTCTGTTGCTGCTACACCTGCTTCTCTACGCTGCCTCTGGAAGCTGCTCTCTGCCTCTTGCTGAATCTAGGCACTGGGATCAGATAATCCCTTTGCCTACACTCCCCTCTCTGCAGCTGAAACACTTCTGAGAATTCTTAGAAAACCTTGCCCTAGAATCTCATCTTAGCTTCAATGCTCTGCCTTTGTGTGTATCCTCCAAATGACCCCAAGTCTTTCCTTTATACTTTCTCGTTGGGAAACCAACGGCCATAATCTAATCTTGAATTGATGTCTAAGATTAAAATAAATCTTGATATGTGTGACTTAAGACAATTCCATCACATGTTTTAATGAATTACCTTTAATATTTTATTTTTCCTAAGTTAGACTTAGGGTCCTTAATTAAAAATATTAATTAATTAATTATCTCCCAAACTAGATGGAATTTCCCAAATAAATTTATGGGTCTTGGATATCTCATGTACTCTAGTCCCTCCACAAATTTTGGGAGCTAGAGCACATCTGATGCTACCCCAACACTCAAGAAAACTCAACAAGCACACCCATGAGGTGTGCCCAAGTTGGCTTAGACAAAGTGGTCGGATGAGACACCCACACGAAGGTGAGGGCGCCCCAGTGAGACGAAATTAGAATATGGCGAATCATGGGCAAGGTCACCTGCATGAAGGCAGGCGTGCTTGACATGAAGTAAATCAAATGAAAGGAATGCAAAATATATGGTCATTGAGTCGACTGGACGCATGGTATAATAGTGGAATTGATGGGTCGTGCGCCCAAGGAATGCCCACATGAAGGTGTGTCGACAGGAAACCAACACAGGATGTGATGTGTCATGCACATGATCTAACTGGGTGATTGGTTAATATACGAGTTGAAATGAAGTGGACCGTTGGACGTTGCGTCGACACGACATGAAAATGCCCATGCCCATGGGCGTGTCTGATTAGAGAAAATTTTAGCCTAAAAGTCCCACGAAAATTTCACGTAATTTCCATGTCATAATATGTAAACCAATCAAAATCCTTGAAATTTAAAAAGAGGTAAATTTAAATATTTTATAGGGAAAAGAAGAAAAACTAGTATTTTAAGTGTATTTTTTTTTTATTATCTCCTTATATGTTTACTCAAATTTCAAGTGTAGACACTCGTTGGATGCGGAATTGAATTTTTCATCTAACGAGTATTCATTATGCATACTTTGGAGAATACCCACATTGATAAAAATTGTAGATGCTTTAAAAAAGCATGAGTCAACATGATTTTTAATGTATCTGCAATTTTTATCAATGTGGGTCTTCACCAAAGTATGCATAATGGGTAATCATTGGATGCAAAATTTAATTTCGAATCCAATGAGTGTCTACACTTTAAATTTGAGTAAATCTATAAGGTGATAAACCAAAAATGAAATTTAAAAAAATAAATAAATAAAATTAAAAATAAATAAATAAATAAATAAATTTTATTCTTTTCCCTCCAAAATTCATAACTCTTATTTTATTATTTTAACTATTGTTTTATGATTTTTCCTTAGGAAACCACTTTTAGGCTAAAATTTCCTCTAATCTGAGCATTGTGATAGGGTGTGCCTTGATGTGCATGGAAAGGCGGTGAGCGACGAACAAGACCAAATGAAGGAACGAGTGAGCGTTAAGAACTTGGTGTTTGGGGCACAACTGAATGGACTCCCATGCCTTGGGCTCATGCCCGCATGATGATAGGGCGCTTGACACATGAATTTCCTCTTGGGAAGAACCCTATTGGACTGACATGAGCATTGACCATATATCCCCCATTCCCTTGAAATTAACATTGTCATATGAAGTTCATGGACTGACAGATGGAGCACATTGAAGAGAATCTTGGCATCCCACCTCCGGCTGGAGACACTCCTCGAGACAACAAAGATCCCATCCAAGTTTCAACCATAGAATTTGATTCTTCTACCTAGTTTATGTCATGATTATGCTTTACTAGTAATTTTCTCCTACAATCTATTTTCACAACTCATTAAGCCAACTTTTCAGTTTTTATATGATGATTTTTTTTTATCTTAGTACTTAGTGATATCTTACCTTTTTACAGAGATTTTCTTTTTGGCTTTGGTCCAGTCTCACCAGTGAGAGACTGACATAATATTTTTAAATATTATCTTGTAATCTACATCTTAGAAGACAATACAATTTACCAAAAAAATATAATTTTTTTTTTTTTTACGATTTTTTAAATGTCTATCAACATCTATCACCCATCAAATTTATATACATATACTAATGTAAATAAAATGATATTTATAATTACACATTAATATAAATTAGGCTAATCCATTTTTACACCGAAGGTGTTCCCTCTATGGAGTTAGCTGGGCAAACATTATTCACCCCAGACAATCCCATCTCTTGATTTCCGTCTTCCTTATTCCAATGAAAATCTTACACGTGGAAAGTGTTCATGAGCCATTTCTCTTTTTTTCCAGTCGGGTTCACCTTTCGTTTAATTTTCCCAAGGGTGGGTTTCTGGAGGAAGAGTCTCGTTCTGGATATCATTTACTTTTTCAAAAGAAGGGTTGTTAGAGGAAAATTATAGTGAAAATCTCACACAAACAAGGTTCGTGAACCATTTTTCCTTGTCGCCATCCCCTTCATCTGGTGAAGGTTCGACTCTCCTTTACTTTTCCGAGGAAGGGTTTCCCGAGGAAGATACAACGATGAAGGGTTTCCATAAGAAGATTTTACGATGAAAATTACTTGTGAGGAGCAATTTACAGTGTGGAGGAAGATGAGTGGAAGCTTTTGTCAGGCAAGAGAGATAGTCGTTGCGCTGCTCTAATCAATGGAAAATTTTTCGTTGTTGGCGATCTATCAAAAATTGTTCAATAAACAACTTTTTCCAATGTTTGCTTTCTTACTAAAGTTGCCTTTTGTGCACTTATGTTCCAACTATCATGTTTTTCCTCAATATCAATTAATTCAATCTTTTGCTGCACTAAACACTTTTTTTTGTGACTTAGTAAAAAAAATTTCGACTCTTTCAAGAATTCTTGCTACTATGATAGCCATTTTTCTAGCTTGACAAATCTAACTACCTGCAATTCTAGGTTAGCATAAACAACCTGTTTCCATGCAAATTAGCAAGAAAGATACACTAACATATAGAGAATACAAGTCATAAGTTTTCAAAAAAAAGAGGCCACACAACTAATTTCTTGTTATTATTACGAGTCATGACTTATTCATGTATGAACTTCTCTGCCGCCTAACAACAATTGAAACTGAACATGCATCATCATTACAAACAAAAAGGACATGCCAACAAACTGAATTGATACATGATATATTATTAAAATAAAATCTCTTAACACAAAATGGGCATATCCAGACAAGGAATACAATAACCCTACTGAACATGATATTCAACAAATAAATTCATATTCAAAGTGATCTTATCAAACTAATTGATGTCTTCCCAGGACTATGTGTGAGAATGTTGCAGGTGAGCATAGGAATTCATCCAATGGAATAGGAACTTAACTTCCAGGACAGGAACTGAATCAATGGTTCAGGAACAGAAATTAAACTTCTCCAACAGGAAGTGGACACCTTTCATCTGCTACACCATCTAAAATCACGCCTTTCAAACCAAGGTCACATTCAAACTTTGTTGCAACCCTTCCTAAGTCTTATGGCAATTAAATTCTATTCCAATTAAACTCTGCAAATGAGTTTCTGACTTACCTCTACGCCACAACCAACAATCTTGAACAGAGCTTCGCCCACATCTTTGACAATCTCGAACAGGACTTCGATCCACATCAATTTCGATCTCATTCCTGGAATGATCGAAATGCGTCCTTGTCTTTGAACAATGCCACGAAAACTAAACCTAAACAAATTAGAATTCACACAGAAGTTTATTTGCTTTTTAAGCAACTTCCAAAAAATGATTCCACCAACAATGTCCATTCATAAAAAAGTTCACAATTCTGCATTAATGGTTCAAATTGTCCAATCATTTAGAGTTAGCTCCCCTTAAAGTCCACTGAAAAATGTCTAGCGGAAATCATGTATGAATAGAGAAAGGCTTTTAAAAAAAGAGAGGAAAAGGTTCAATTGACAATAAGAATATGAAGAAAAAATAGTGACAAAATGACCACATATTTACTAAATAGTTGGTGGTCCCAGTATCTCATATCACTTTCACATTTTGAATAAATTGTTGGCATTCAAAAGAAATATTTCCATTTCCTTTCATCAAATTTTTGTTCCTAATGAGAGTGGAAAAATAATTCTATATAAGTGATGGGAAGAAAAAATTGTTTACAACAACAGTCATTTGATAATATGAGTGAGTCTGCACATCTATTGCAACCAGAATCTCCTCCAAATATCCGTGGAGAAAATCATGGTAGAAAACAAGCCTAATCATTGCAAAATCCTTGAACACCATATCTACGTTGGCATCAAGATAATCGCTTAAATAGGAAGTGTTATTCAACTTAAAAGCAATTAATAGGTTGTGAAAAGTCACTTGTGTGGCTGCACAATGCAATTCTTACTGCTGCCAATTAGGGAAAACAATGCATTCGATAAACCCAATAAACTTATATGAATGTGCATAGATTGTTGTTTAAATGTATCCCACTTAAGCTTGTCAATATTCTAAAAAAATAATCGAGGATGCCATTGAATCCATTGTAATTCAGAAAGACCACTTGCAGATTAAGAGCCCATTGAGACTGGGGAGCATTCCAGTGAATCCATTATGTTGTTGCAGGAACATGGTAGTTGAATATTTGAGCTGGTTGATATTTTCAGGAAGCTTACCTCAATGAGATTCTTCATTGAAATACTTGTGATAATTATGCATCAAAATTCATGTGAAAAATCCTCCCTAGCACTATGTGTGACTCCAAACCCTGCAAGCATTTTTGCCTTTCTAGTCACAAAATCTCCTTGTTTTCCAAGTTGTTGTGCAATATATTCACAATGTCGAGTTCCCAAAATTTGTAACGACATTGCATTGCCTCAGAATGGCCAGCTCCCAAAATCTGTAACAACATTGCATTGCCACAAAATGGAAGCATGAGGCAAATTCTGAGTAGCAGAATCATTATAGAATGTGAATTTGTTTCAACGAAAAAAAAGCCCATAACTAGTGTATGTCCATCTTAATCTCAATAATGTTTTTTTTTCAGTGAACATTCCAAGATTGAAATTCTTGCAACATGTGGCGTCGAGAACTATTTGATGTAGAACCTCCTACACAGAAATGCACTGCAGCCTATCAGTTGTCAAATGTGGTTGAGGTGGGCGGCTTGCTTTCATGGGGAGGAATGTGAGCGAATGAATGCAAGTGGATTTCATGTGTATATTAGAGCAGCGGTGGATTGAATATATTTTGAAGCTTGTTTGAGACAATGATGCTTTATTTCTTATATTTGGTTTGATGTTTTATTTCGTATGGGCTTTGTTCCCCATACTCAAAGTGCACATACTCAATTAAAGTTTTAAAACTTTTTTATAAAAGGCACATAATAAATTGTATATTTATATTTGAAATGAGCTAAAAATATATAAAGCATTACGAAAAGTAGTGTTTCTGCTTTTACATCTAGAAACGAGAGTAATGACATTTGATGAGGTGTTTGTTTCACTCTGTTAGAGCTCCACATTAAAAAATGGTTTGGTTTTGGAGGGAAAATCTAAAGCATTGACAAATTTTTCATAACTATCTACCTTAAGCCTCAAGTTGTAAAAAAAAACAATAAAATAAAAATAAATTAATTAATTAAATTAAATTAAAAGAAGAAGAAGAAGAAGAAGAAGAAAAGAAAAGAAAAATTCCAATATATTGACATTCCAGCTGCCTCTGCAATAAATATATGTAGCCACTTAGGTTTTATATTTGAAATTGTTTGTGATAAGCATTGAATGGGTGTGGAAATGTAATGCCTTACACCTCACAGCCCATGGGAACATTCATGCTATTGGCTGCTAGATGTAAACGAAAGCATAAAGGAGCGATGAATAGTTTGATGGGTATATACATTTGCACTGCATTAGTAAGGAGACTAGAAGTAAGCTAAGATATTCATAATTAAATGCATATGATTGTATAAAAAATTGGTACAAAAATTGCATCATTTAAAAGGACACTTGGTATATTAAGTTAAGTACTACAAGTAAATCAAAATTGGTAATTTCTTCGATCTCGGTCGAGTAGATATATCAATGTAGGTATATATGATATTTGGAAAAGTGCCTTACAAAAATTGGTTTCACTTTTTGACACATTAAATCTCTATTATCTTTAATCTAGTTTTTAACATTATCCTTAATTTGTAGAATGGGGAGGATTGGGACATGGGCTACTATACTAGTAAGATGGTATAGTTTTAGGATGGCACTTAAAAGAGAATGTAGTGGATACAAATCACAATTGTTTAGTAAAATTGGGTATTACTCAGCATTCTTTTAAGTCTAAACATATGATCATTTGAAACTCTAAACATGTGATCATTTGAAACTCTTAGCCTAGATTCCATTTTATAACTCTAGGGTTATCGAGAAGCCTTGAAAATCCAGAAGAACTTTAATAATTTTAATAGAGAGGATGGATATAGACTTAGTCAATCATGGAAGTCGTCACTCACCATATTGGCCATTAATAATTTGAACTCCAACTTCCTATTTCCAATTTGTTAATAAACCCCTTGTAGTTGGTGATTCATTAATATGTGTGTGTGTGTGTGTGTGTGTGTATTCTCTCTCTTTTAGGTCAATTTCCAAAAATCTTTATTTTGATTAAAAAATTTCTAATTTGTTCCACACAATATTTTAATCATATATCTAATTTATTGTTTAATTCTTAGTTTAAATTAAATTTTAAATTATATCAAAATTAAAATTAAAATTACATCAAATTATATCATTTTTATATTAATTTAAATTATAAGTTTAAAAATATTTCTTAACTAACCTTTTTGTTTGACTACATTATTTATTATTTGTTGAATTCTAATAATTATTAATTTTTATAATTTCTCAACCAATCTTAATATCTTAGTCTATAATTAATTATTTTATAATTTCAATTTCCATTTTTTCTTATTTCACATATTAAATTATTTTATTTTTCATAGTTTTCGTCAAAATTTAATTATTATCTCTGATTTAATTGTATTCTACTTTGACCTCTCCCCAACAGATAATAGTTTCATTCTTCCCTATAATTGGCTTTCCAACACTAGTTCACTCTTGAAGCTCTCTAGCTGGTTCCTGATGATGAATGGTGTAAACATCCCAAACGAATTCTAAATCCATTACACTCTCCTCTGGAAATTTATATTATATTTACCTTGTTGCTTACTTGGCATTTAGTTTTTTATTTTTACATTGTACATCACATCATGATGGATGTACAAGAGAGGATATGCAATACCACCATCAAACTTGGTGAGGCTAAGAGTAGTTCTAAAAGTAGTTTCTTTCTTCTATATAATTGGCTTTTCAACACTCGTTGACTCTTGAAGCTCTTTGGTTCTGATGATGGATAGTGTAACCATCCTAAATGAATTATAAATCCATTACACAGTTCGCTGGAAATTTATACTATATTTACCCTGCTGCCTACTTGGCATTTAGTCTTTTATTTTTACATTGTACATCACATCATGGGGGATGTACAAGAAATGATATGCAATACCACCATCAGATTCAGTGAGGCTAAGAGTAAATAGCACAACATCCACCCTCTAGGAAAGTCTTTTAAGTTAAAATGAATTGATACCTAAGGAAACTACTTGGAAAAATGTCTAAAAAAATGTTTTAACTTTTTTACAATTAAAATATCTATCATGATATTTTGTTTTTGACACTAAATTAAAATAAATTTATACATGTTAAAAAATCAACTATTTGAAGAAATGAAAACATTTAAATATGGTTTTAATACAAATTTTACCATTAAATAAATATTTTTGATTATGCAATGTAATCCTTAATATATTAAAACAAATCTACATGCTCCTTATATTCCTTCAATGTATCTTTATACTTCTAAAAACCATTACTAATTTTAAAAACTTATCAATACATGTAACTCACTCTAACTCATTATTAAAAAAATTACCATATCATATAACTCACTCTAACTCCTCAATAAGATATAGTTTTGAAAAAAATCATATAAACATATAACTCACCCTAACTCATGAAGACAAAAATTATCACATCATATAACTCGCTCTAACTCATCAATAATATATAGTTTTAAAAAAAAAACTTATAAACAAAATATGGAAACGAAGACGCCATTACAACACGAGTATTTAGGAATAATATAAAATGTTTTTAATATCATTTCATAGTAATGCTATATTAATGTGAATGATAAGTATCAATGTTACATAGATGGGTTAGCTTTGTGGCAAAGGTGAAGTTTTAGCAATTACAGAAGTAACTCTAACTCTACCCGTGTGTTTAATTTTAAACCTATTTCAACTTCTTATCATTATTGACGATGCTAAATCATTGCAATGTTGTTTTTTTAAGTATCTAAAATTAAAACTATGGTCAGGATTTGGGGTAGCTGCTAAATTATTGTAATGTTGTTTTTTTAGTATCTAACTTAAAACTGGTTTAGGATTTGGAAGTGGAGTTTTGCATGCAAGGTATATATTTGTTATTATTAATGGTTTGACTTGCCTTTAGAATTAATAATATATATATTTTTAAGTTATTTTTAATGAATTTTTAATAATAATATAAATTTAAAAAGTTATTAATTGATTTATATATGAAAAATTGTATGAGTTAAAATGATTGATTGAGATATAAATATGATTGTTTATTTTTAAGAGCGATAAAAATTATAAAGTTAGATTTAAAACTTTTGTGATCCATAAATAAATGTTTTTTGGATTAAAAATATTTATTAAATATTTTAAATAATTAAAATGTTTATTAAAAATATTTTTAAAAAATAAAATATCTATTATTATATTTTTTTCTTTTAACCTTTTAAGTAATTATTTTAAATATTTTCTTAATAAGTGTCTAATGGTTATATTTGGGCAATGTTGCATCCTTACTATTTATTCATGATGATCGATTAAGCTTTTTCATCCTTACTATTATGTTGCACCCTTACTATTTATTCATGATGATCAATTAAGCTTTTAACCTTGTCCCGAGGATGAACCAAATTAGCTCTATTATAAATTATATGAATTAAATAGAGCATAACATATATGAATACGTACATGTGGAAGGGCTTGATGCTTTTGAAGTCAAAGAAGCATCATTGAATATCCTCTTGACACTAGGAACCCTCAGATTTCGTTGCCAACTTGTGTGGGTGATAATTGCAAATGGGATTGAGGGAGCATGGTAAAATTCATGGTTGAAGATTACTCAAGTTTCTAATCTTCCTTTACTGATCCTTGTAAACTCAACTTCCAAATCATTGACTTAATTTCGAATTGACTACTTGAGGTCATGCTGGATTCATTCAAATGAGATTGAAGAGAATATTTGTAACACACGTTTAATTTTAATGTTATGTTTAAAAGACTTTTATAAAATACATTTGAATTTTGTTAGTAAAAAAGATATTAACAAATATGTTTATTCATTAGTAAAACTTGAGTTCTACTTCATGAATAAAATTATATTAAGTAGTTCATTAACTAATTGGTAAAAGAATTCCAAGATTCCAGAGTAAAAAGGAAGAGACAGTTTTTCCGACAGTTACCTTTCCCAAGAGGATAAAAAAGAAATCCTCTGAAGAGGAAAGGGTTTTGTACATGAAAGAAGAAAAGGGTTAACAACATATTGTTGTAAAGGAAAGAGTTGTCCAGAGCTATTTTAATACCAGTGGAGCTCTGTAACCTGAAGGGAGTTTAGGCTGGACAAAGGTCTTGAGGCCTAACTTCTGACAAATAACTGCTACCTTAGACTCTGGTGCGAAGCACGGGGGGAGCAGAGGACATGATCGCCTCTCTCATGGTTAGGTGGCACCATCAGTTAATAGAAAATACATAGATACATATTTAAGTTTTTTGGTTATGTTATAGGTAATGATAACAAATATATACTTAAAATTCTGTGCTTGACATGTTACGGGAAATAAAGAGGGATAACTACAAGCTAGATTTAATACTGGTATTTCAATTATTTCTGCTAGATAGATTTAATACTAGTATTCTAATTATTTCGAAAAGATGAAATAATCTCAAAACTAGATAAAGGAATAGAAAATGTCATGATGAAGCTAAGAGAAATACATTGTATAGATACTCTTGTTGTTTAAACATTGCGAACTGTGTGCAATTCTAAATTCTTCGTAGACAGAAAAACATATAATGTACAAACATCAAAGAAAGATCTTCAAATAAAACATTCTAAGTCTAGCAGAGTAAATGTTCTTACATTGTCAAGTTTCAATATACTAATTGAATAAATGCATTGAAAAATTGATTAAATAATTACACAGGAAATGTATCGAGAGTAGAAAAAGAGAGATTATATTACGCATATTGTAACCTATATAACTACTTTTACATTCCCAATATCCTGTGTAAATAATTATTAGGCTCAGAGGCTTAGAATTTGAGCTGCATGGTAAACAGAGCAAGGATCAGTGTCCTCTGGCCACTTATTACTTAGAGTACACAATGAATCAACTTTAGCAAAGAAAGAAAGAAGCTATGATGCTTAAATAACTATCAACCTCGAAAATCACATTAACCTAGAACTTGCTCATCAACCCATAGACTTAGAATCTGTCATGAGACTATATATATTAAAAAAACGCAAAACCCCGAATGCAAACTTCTCTTACAACAATTGAGTTGAGGATTTTGGCTAGAAAGGTATTTATAACAGACATTGTCAGTGTAGAGATACACATATATAAATCAACCCGAACAAAATGAGTAGGGCTAGCGAATAGCGTCTGGAGGTTAAACCCTTTAAAAAATGAATTTATACAGAGCAGAGAAAAAAGATAAATATATAGTTATCCTCATATTTTCAATTGGAAATTTTGCGAAGTCATAACTAAAATTAAAACTTAAACTCTAAAAAGTAATCTATGCAAAAACCCCTTCACTTTAAGGTTCATAATCCAACCCACTTGAGGGGAGCCGAAGCTAACTCATGCAAAGAAATTAAGGGCCGGTTCCCAGAAATTGTTACAAGCAGAGGGTTCTACCCTTAGTAACCCTCAAGAATCATATGAAAACAATCTGAATGTGGATGATGGGTTCGACTTGCCTATGGTGGCCACCTGTGGAGATGCATTTCAGAGCTGGAGGGGACCTCCCATTCCACTAGGACCCCGGCAAACCGCCATAGCTCGCAACCAAAACAAACAAAGAGTTCGTGAGTAAATTAACAGACAAAATATTCATGTGAGGCTCATTTCAAATAACAGAGATAAATAGGAGGAAAGACTTAGCGGAACCACGTCATTACCTAAGTTCTAGTTCTTGGCGCGCTGGGAAGATTGTGTCCTGCAAATTTGTTCGAAGAGAGGGGAAAATGAAACAACTGTTGGACAAGAAACCTTCAGCCATTGTGGATTTACCATCCTGGACAAGTTTAACAAAATAGCGAAGAGGATTAAAAGAGAATACCCTTGCAGATGAAACCAACCAAACATTCTCTCCATAAATCTGAGCGAATGTGAACAAAAAAGGGCATTTGAAACATTACCTGCATGTTTTCGGAGAGCACTTAGTGAGAAATGGTGCGGAATCCGAGAAGACAATATATGAAAAACTAAACCCATGCTGCATGGTTAAACAACACAGTGCCGCAATGAAACCAAGAATTCGAAGCAATCAACATATACCTCAGACTAAGCAGAACCACAACCAACTGTTGAGGGAGAAGTATTACCTTATTTTCTGGAATTAGAAATCTAAAAGGAAAAAATTGCATAGTAGAGCTGCAACGGTGCCAAGAGAAAATGAGCTAAGTGTGCGAAGCTTAGGGTCGGGTAGTTACCCTAAACTCTCCCGCATAACTTTCCACGATCGGATCTAGGTTTTACCAGATCGAAGGATATCACATTTACCAATAATTAAATCGTAATAGACAACTGGATGGACCGGATCTACACTATGCACAGTGCACAAATAATAAATTAACAAATCCCAAATGATTATGTTACACACGTAGACGATCACCAATCTATAGAAATATAATGTATGGTTGACCGTTGATATAATGAAGTTCATGACTTAAGGATTATATGATAATACAATACTCTTGCAATAATAAGGTTAGAATAAAGGTACAATTCAATTTCACATGCTTTTCTTACAAAATGATATAATTGTCATATATTATAATGTGCTAATCAAAATGACATAGTTGACACACGAATATATATTAAATGTGCCAATTTTTTAGTATGGTAATAATTTTTTTTATGGTAAGTATTTGATGGTGGTGACAAGTGGTATCAAGGCGTGGTTACACATTGGGGCCATATGGGCCAATTGAATAACATTGGGTGTTTTAATTTGCAGCAATTACACAATTGGAGGTATTGATATTTGGAGTGAGGAGGAAGATCTAGTCATCAACACCTGTGAAAAGGATTTATTCATGTTTGATTTACATTTATCCATAATTTGAAAAAAAAAATAATAGAAGGTTTATTTTTTGAATATTTGTCTGAATGGTAGCTGATTTTTTTTTTTTTGAATTGGACTATTCTATTATGTTACAAAAAGTGTTACAAAGAGGTTATGGCCTTAGCTAAGCTTGCCCATGAAAGCGGCATTCTTGCATTGCATAGCTGGCTGAAAGGAGTTTGCTCAAAATACCAGAAAAACAAAAACTGGACTAATGTCCCAATCTAGAAAAACTGTAGCACGCCACCCACGCAGGGGAAACCGGCCATAAAATATTAACATGATGTTCAAAAACTGAAACAGAGAACTGGTAAACATGAAAAGCATTGAAGAAAAAATAGCCATAAGCCTGTCGAGGGGAAACCTGCAACTACTGGCCATATTCGGTGTCATGAGAAGTGGTGGGTGGTTCCTCGACAATTCGGCAGCCATAAGCAAGCAAATCCTCATCCTCTTCTTGCTTGGTGTCTTTATTGCTAGAGCAGCCTCGCTTGATGTCGCCCAAGTTGTCACCAGGTCCAGTGTCCTTAGTCTCACTGCAGCTGGGTTCTTTTCGTTTCAGACTGGCCCCTTGAGGAGGACAGGGCGTCTCGACTACGCCTTTTTCCCGCTCAAGACCCGTATCCTCAGCGACCAAACTGGGAGGCTCCTCCGTGAACTCAATGGAGATAGTAGCAACGACGGTGGGCCTGTTCAAAGTGCAAGGGAAATGCAATTGAGCAGTGTGATGATGCGTAGGAATAGTGATGGAGGGCGCGAGGAAATGGGGAGAGGCCGAGTCAAAACGAGACTGCTCACGTCCAAGCCCTCGCCCATGCTCGCGACCACTTCTGGTGTCTGGATAATGCCCAGTGAAGTCATCAGAGGATGGGGATGAAGTGGCAGTGGAGGAAGTGGAGGGCAAGCGAGTGAAATGGCCTCGATTGCTGCCTCTTCGGCAACACATACGTTGTCGGAGGCGTGGTATGGTGCGAAAAGCATAATTACGAGGGACTGAAGGGGCTTGAGCTGTGGAGGAGTCCGAGAACAGGGGAGGTTGGTCACGCTGTGCAGAGGGAATCAAATCAGGCGAGCTAGACTAGCGATTACAGAAGGGGCTCTATGTAAAATGAAGGTCAGGAGTCAGTTCGATGCAACAGATGATAGCACACTGTCTCCTCATGCTAGTTCGAGAGATGGGCTCTGCAGTAGCAGGGGAGTAGCTTGAACACAAAGGGGGCAAAGAAATACTGAATTCGCCGGAGAGAGCCATGCTGGTTAATGGCGTGAGCCTGTCTGGGCGTCTGTGCTGCATTAATGCAGCGGAGCTGTAAAAAATGGGAGAATAAATGATGCGCTGCATGTGAAGATGGGTGGCAACGTGGTAAATCCACGCGCTATCCCAAATCCCTGCCAACGTACACCCACCCTTAGTCCCCTGCATCCGGGGGATATCGTAGCTAGTTTTATCACTCAAGTTAAAATGAATTTGACATATTTTTTTTATGAAGTTTGTAGGATTTAGAACTTGAAGGGTCAAAATTTGTTGGATTTGCATTTTCAATTGAAAAACTAGATTTAACGTTTTTGAAACTCATATCACATCCATATTCAAATTAAATTACAGAAAAAAACAAACAAATCTAAATTTTCTATGACCTCGAAATTTTTAGACAATTTTACTAAGCTTCAATTATAGAAAAAAATATTGAAATTGAAAATTGTATTGCAAAATTTGTTTCATTTCCCTCAAATAAGTTTATTGCCTCTAGATTGTCTGTGGGGTCTTGGTTAAACGGTGATGAGGCGGGCTGTTATAGAACTCATCACAGGTTCAATTCCCTTCCCTGATCGGGGTGATGTATTTGGACATGTTGTTGAAGATAGAGTAAGAAAGAAAAAAAAAAGGAGAAAAAAAGAGAAAAATGAAATGTACTACCAAGCTTACAAACAAACAAAAAAAAAACTTTATTGCCTCTAATTTGTAAAATTTCAATAATTGAAATTTAAGATTCTAGCTATTTTTCCTTTCCATTAAAATAATAGAACAATTAATAATTAATTGAAATTATTTTCAATCTAAATATTTTTAAAAATATTGTAAAATTGTTTGATCAAACCTAAATTATATTTAAAATTTATTTAATAATCTAAAACATAAAAACACACTAGGATGATGGTATCCCTCTCATCCTCGGCCACACCATTGAGTATGCAAGATGTCATAAAGATATAAATACATGTATTCCTTCATGAAAATATTATTGAAATATTGCAATCTCTGTTTAATATTATTATTGAAATATTACAGATGATTACAATCTCTGTTTAATATATGATCCAATTGGAGTGGTAGCCATAATATATGTCCACATCCACGAAAACTTTGCCCATAAGTGATATATTACAAGTTACTAACTAATTTATAAATCTCCTAATAACTCATTTATATTACAGTTAATAACTAATTTATAAATATACTGATATTTTATCCTCTCTCGAAAAAACTAATGTATAAATCTCCACTAAAGTTTATGTAAATGCTTTCATTCTAAAACTTGTTTTATTACTGTTACGTAAAAGATTCCACGTTCACATCAGTAAGGTCGTGCATTTAGCCCATCAAAATCGTTTTTCCCTTTATCTGGAGGTTCGTAACCATGAAAATGGTTCTCTATCTTGGAGCAGATTATGGATGTTTCTCTGTAAAATTACTTAATTGAGTGGCCTATTTTTATAAATTATGTTGTACTTACACATCATGCATTATTTTGTGTTTAGGGTTTCTCAAGATTTGTATTATTCATTCACTTGAATCACTGAATCTCTATTTATATGTACACTCAATTGGATTTAGATGCCATTTTTAATTCTTTCTAATGCTATAATTTCTTTTTTATTCACATGTATAATTAATTATTTTTTTAGTTACTTGGTTTCCATTTTAGGTAATGAACATCATTCTATCTCAATATAGAATATGTTTAGGTTTTTTAAAGATTTGTATGGTTCATTCACTTGAATCACTGAATCTTTATCTATATGTACACTCAATTGGGCTTAGATGCCATTTTTAATTCTTTCTAATGCTATAATTTCCTTTTTATTCACATGTATAATTAATTATTTTTTTAGTTACTTGGTTTCCATTTTAGGTAATGAACATCATTCTATCTCAATATAGAATATGTTTAGGTTTTTTCAATATTTGTATGGTTCATTCACTTGAATCACTGAATCTCTATCTATATGTACACTCAATTGGGCTTAGATGCCATTTTTAATATTTTCTAATGCTATAATTTCCTTTTTATTCACATGTATAATTAATTTTTTTTTTTTTTTTTACTTAACTAAATGATGGTTTCCATTTTAAGTTATAAACATCATTCTATCTCAATATAGAATATGTTTTATTTAATTAAAAAAATACTAATTATTTTTCTAATAATTATTATTATCTTTTTCAAATGTTTTTAAGTTCATATTTAAAAATTTATTAATTATAATATCTTTTTACTTAAAAACTCATAATTATTTTCAAATATTGTAAAATTAAAACCATATATATATCATTGTTAATTTAAGGATATGTATATAAAAAAGGTGGTATATATTAATATATTAATGGTTAATTTGCAAATTTATATATATTTAATGAGGATATTTTTAAGAAATTATTAATGTCCATAAATTCTAGATTATAACTCAACTTTATTTAATAATGAAAAGAGTGTGCAATGTACTCTATCTTTCATACTAATGTGGATACTCTTTATAACTAGTGGTCATGTTGATTATCTTGTACATCCATAGTAAGATTAGAAAATTTCAATACATGATTATGATATCATGTACATCCATGGTAGCATTAGAAAAATTCAATCCATGATTATGATTATGATTCGCATGCTCAAAATGTCACATATCATTTCTTTGCGAGTGCCCTTCATATGGTTGACATTCAATTGCTCATACACATTCTTCGAATATGTTGACATTCAATTACTCATACCTATGTTGGAAAAGCGAAATTATTAAATATTAGATCAACTATGATCAACTATCATTTTTAAAACTGACAAACGACGAAAAACTTACATGAATAACCTAGACCTTTGAAATTTCAAAATTTGAAGACAATGGTAACTAAGAGAATGGTTATTGGTTTACGCAAATTTCTTTCAACTAATGGAGTTTGTATAATATGTATGTTAGGCAAGCACAATTAGGCCATTTTAACTCTAGAAAATCATGGAATTTGTTCACAATGATATTTGTTGCATCAATAAGCATTCATTAGTAAGTGTGATGTATATTTTACCTTTATTGATGGTTTGTAGTTTTATTTGGGCTTATTTATTCAATAAAAATAAGAATAATTATTTTAAAAAGTTCAACAAATTTCAAGCATTGCTTGAGAAACAATGCATTTGGCATATCAAGTGTTTGAAATATGATAATGGTGGAGAGTATGTGAATTAAGAATTTGAAGAATATATTTTTCAATCATGTATCTCTTAATAGGTTTGTGTCCTTCATATTCTTCAATAGAATGGGTTTGATGAGAAAAAAAAATAGGACTTTGGTTGAAATGGTTTGATTCCTATTGCAATACATAGGGTTTTGAGCAAAGTTTTCAGCTAAAGCTATCTATTAAACCAAATATCTCTTGATTGTAGTTTCAAATAGATTTGTCAATTATTTGAATCCATTCAAGAGATAGTGTGGGAAGAAGTCATTAATTTACCACCTCAAAACATTTAAATGCATTGCTTGGGAAATTATTTCAGATGATTTTAGGAAGAAATTAGATAGAAAAAGTCATCCTTGCATCATGATGGGCTACTCAGATCAAGAATCTAAACCCTATATATTGTTGATCCTATCAAAAAACAAATCAATATTAGAGGAAGTGCCATATTTGATAATGAGTCTTCAGGCTCCAACTTGATTGAGCCACCAACCTCAATGATTATATGTGTGAGTCATTGGCCCATAATTATGACTCAATAATTTTAAACTAGAGAACCAGTCACCAAGTCTATACAATGTCAATGTCCCATGCCACAATTGTTTAAATCACCCTAAAGCTTTTATTAGCATGCCAACATTGGCTGGATGAATACAGTGCACGGTTTCGATCCTAGTCCAGTCACCAAGTCAATATGATGTCAATGTGCCAACATGCCACTCCTATGGCCAATATCTAAAGCTTTTTTTGGCGTTCCAACATCGAAACAATAAATATATCATGGTGTTTGGACATCAATGTGTCAATGTGAGATTTACTCAATGATTCTGGTCATTGAGTCAATATGAAATCACTGTGCCAACATGCCACTTTTGTGGAGCATAAACTCTATGCTTATATTTCCATACTCCCAACACCACAAGTCTCTATGCGATTATACCCAATGACCCACTTGTCCATTACTTTTTCCTTTTGTTTTCTAAATTATCTTGCAAATCTATTTATCTCAGCACTATTCCTTGTATCAGGTCATAATTTTTCTTAACGCAACACTAAGAAAATATTCCTCTCTACTTAGATTCTTTGTTTGTTCTTTTATCAGTTCATAAACATGGAGATCGTTTTTCTCAACACAACGCTCTGAGTCCTTTTCCAATCTATGGATCTTAGGGACAATGATTTTTTTTCCTCTCTCGTTAGATTCTATGTATGCGTTCATTAACTGTCTAAGTCACATTGACGTTTATTATATGCATCTAGGATTTCATTTAAATTTCACAATACTAAGAGGAAGAACCAAGTGATTTCTATTTTGTGGAACAAAGAGGAGGAAATTGAAATTTGTAGTGGAAAATTAGTTTCAGTGTTTTGAAACGATTTTATTGCATTTAAATTTGTAAATTTCAACAACTGAAATTTAGGATTTTAGCAATTTGTAACCATATGTTGTAAAAAGAGTGGTTGAAAACACATGACATCAAATGTAAAAATCTTAATAGGTTGGAAATGCAACTTTTTATTATTTATTTTCACTTTTATTCCTAAAATGAATTCCACACTCTAAAGTCATTTTATGTATGAATTTCAGAGTCTCAATTCATGTTATGTAATCTTGACAACTAAAATGTAAATGAAATTCATATTATAAGCGTCTTGTGTATCTAACTATTCCTCTTCATTAAAATACCTACTCTAACTGTCAAAATCTTCTTTTATCTATATTCCCAATTAAATTAAGCCTTAGAATGTAACAAATTTATTTTATCTATATTTCCAATTAAACTAAGCCTTAAATTGTAACAAAAATATTTTATCTATATTTCCAATTAAATTAAACATTAAATTGTAACAGATTTAAAGTATATGTCTACTTTTTTTGAACCGAGAGAGTATATCCAAACTTCTTACAATTTGAAATTTCTCATATTATTTATAGTTAAAGAATATTTGTTTCTTCTGAGTTGAAGTAGTAACACAACTAATTGTTACTTCAAATTATTTTAAGATATTTTTAGAAAATTCTTGGAAATATGAAATGTTTTTAAGAGTTGTTAAAATTAGCAATTGCATATTGATGTTGAAAAGGAAACTTGTTAATTCAATAGAATATGGAGAAAGAGCATACATGAATACATATGTGATATCTTACAAATTGAGTGAGAAATATCTTAATATTATTGAATAAGGTCTTGAAATCCTATTGTTGGCTATGATACCTTAACATGTCACAATATTTCTTAACAACCACGGATATTTCTATGGTTAGTACACATGATATTCTTTATTTCATTTTCTCTCCAACAAATTAATCTCATCATGAATTCAATACACAAAAAATGAAATTCCTCCCAAGAAATTAAGTGGGTGTAACATACCCTCTTAAGTTATTACATACATATACATTTTTTTTTTCAAAAATGCACTCAACAAGTCTTGCATAAATGTAGATTCATATACCCTTTTTTGCATTATAGAATCCATCTGCCAAATATTATAAAATAATACCATTCAATGGATGGGCCAATGCATTTACACAAAACACTTGAAATTGTAAGGAAATGATGCCAACGACATTCTAACACTAAAGCCATAGGGGAGTTCTCATTCAAAGGTAATAAATGATGAATATAAAAGAAAATATGTCATGCAATATTCATAACAACAAATTATATCATTATCTCAATGTGAGATTTTAAAGGATTGTGGTGGAAGGCAACAATGTTTCATCTCATGTATTAGCTGAAAAAAATTGAAGAGAAAGAGCAGAGGATATCTCTTCTCAACATTATCAATCAATTAAATAAGGTTACTTTGGATACATATATAATATATGAGTGTAGTGAGACTAAACTAAACTTGACTCATTGAAACTGAACTAGGACACTTGAATGGACAAATGTGACACCTAGTAGGTGGTTGGAATTAGATCTCCAACATTAGCAACACATTCATGCAACTTTTATCACAATCTACTTCGACCTCTATGAACCACATATAAATGCATATCTCTATATTAAATCTGAGTAATAGAATGAGATTTTAATGCACAATATTTTGTATGTTCATCAATGAATCTTGTATGAATAACACTAGATTCATGTATAACGATACATCAAAGATGAAGGCTGTAGGTTTTAACCCTGAACAGAAATTATCTACACACGAATATTATAACAGAAAATAAACAATAGCGAGAGCATAAAACATAAAACAGATAAACACAGAGATTTTCCCCTGGATCCCAAATCGAGAAAACTAGCTTAATTTTTCATTATATTCCTTTTAGTGTTACAACACATATATATACATGTTGAAGCATACATAAACCCTAATCCATTAACCTTGTATTAGAACATAACCGTAGTTCCCTTGAACAGATCTACAAAAAATACCAGGGGCCGAAAACCATCGTACCCCAAAACCATGTGCAAAACCATGCAGAAAACCATGGGCAAGGACTACCCACCAGAAATTAAGGACCAATTTTTTTTGCCAGGGCGCTGCCCCAGACCCTGACAGGGGGGGCTACCGCCCCCCCCCTATGACCCCCCCGTTGCACCCAGTGCAAAGGGGGGGCTATCGCCCCCCCTCTTACCCCCTCGTGTGTGCTTAGTCGTGGAAAGAATATAACACATACCCAACATTCTCCCACTTATTTTTTTCTTTCCGCAGGGGGCCAAAGGAGAGCTTAGTCATTGGCCCAATTTTTCAACACCCATTGTTTCTCTACACCAAGAGAACTTCCGAGTGCTCACAGACTTTGTCAATGCATCTGCAACATTCTTCAAAGTGTCCACCTTTACCAGTAACACCCTTTTAGCCTCAACCATATCTCTAACAAAGTGATATTGAACATCAATGTTCTTTGTCTTTGAATAGTGTGGGAGTTTCTTGAAAAATTGCCCAATATCTGATTATCCTTATGGCTTGTTTCACCAACCTGCGAACCTGATCTGCAACCAAACTGCTTCCTTGCTTGCATGAGTGGCTACTATGTATTCTGCCTCTGTAGTTGAAAGAGCCACTACAGATTGTCTTTTACTCATCCAATTGACTGCGCCTCTAAATAGGCTAAACACATACCCACTTTTAGATCTTCTTTGGTCCAGATCTCCAGCCCAGTCTGCATCAACAAAACCACAAATGTCCAGGATTCTTTCCAATCCTGGTCTTCCCTGGTAGCACAAGCCATAATCACTAGTGCAACGTAAATATCTGAAAACCCGCTTCATTGGGTTTGACATAAACCTTCTCAATACTCCCACTGCATGTGCAATGTCTGGTCTATTACAGGCCATTGCATACATGAGGCTACCCACTGCACTTGCATATGGAACACGAGACATATCCTCCTCTTCTTGTTGTGTCTTGGGACACTGTTCAGCAGATAGATTTACACCTACAGGAATAGGAACATTTATCGGTTTACTATCCTTCATATTGAACCTCTGTAATATAGTCTTGATATACTTCCTCTAGTTTAACCAGAGCTTCCTCTTTGCCTGATCTCTCTTAATTTCCATGCCCAAAATATAGTTTGTAGCACCAATATCCTTCATGTCGAATTTGGAGAACAGTTGGGTCTTCAAATCTTGGATAATTTCTTTGTCATTTCCAATCAACAACATATCATCCACATACAAGACCAAATAAATAACACGGTCACCAATTAATTTAAAATAAACACAGTGATCCTCCTTGCTTCTAGTGAAGTCAAGTCCCCGTATATAGGTATCAAATTTCTGATACCACATCCTTGGTGACTGTTTTAACCCATACAGAGACTTCTTCAACCTGCATACCAGTTCTTTCTTACCCTTCACCATAAAGCCTTCAGGTTGCTTCATGTAGATCTCTTCTTCTAGATCTCCGTGAAGAAATGCTGTCTTCACATCCATCTGTTCTATCTCAAAATCAAATGCAGCAGCAACAGATAAAAGTAATCTAATAGAAGTAACTTTGGCAACGGGAGAAAAAATATCACCAAAATCAATTCCCGGCACCTGGGAATAACCTTTTGCTACCAACCGAGCTTTGTATTTCTCCACCTTGCCTTCTACATTCATCTTCCTTTTAAACACCCATTTTCTCCCGATGGGCTTCCTTCCAGCCGGCAACTCCACCAGATCCCATGCCTCATTTTTGTGCAAGGATGCCATTTCATCAACCATGGCCTCCTTCCAGAGTTTTCCATCCTCTGAATCTACTGCCTCCCTGACAGTTCTGGGTTCATCATCAGTTATAGTTAAGACAAAACCTGAACATAAAGCAGATGGACTATACCTTTCTGGTTGCCTTCTTTCCCGAACTGATCTTCTCAAAGCTGGAGTTTGTGGCTCTTCATCTTCTGAGTCTTCTTCTGTTGTAGAGTCTGATTCATCCTCCTTTAGCTCAAACTCTATCTTCTCAGGTTCCTTTGGTAGGACTTCATGTTTAACAACATCTTTCACTTCTCTAAGCACCACATCTCAGCTGTACACAACCTTCCTTGTTTCTGGGTTCCAAAGCTTGTAACCCTTTAAACCATCCTTATACCCAATAAAGATGCACCTTTCAGATTTATTATCCAACTTGGTCCTTTTCTCCTTTGGAACATGTACATATGCATCACATCCAAATACCCTTAGATGTGAAAGAGAGGGTTTCTTACCAGTCCATACCTCATGTGAAGTCTTATCCTCCAACGCTGATGAAGGTGATCTGTTAACTAAGTAACATGCAGTCTCCACTGCCTCTGCCCAGAATTCTTGTCCTAACCCGGTACCACTGAGCATGCTTCTTGCCTTTTCCATCAGTGTTTTGTTCATTCTTTCTGCAACTCCATTTTGTTGAGGTGTGTATGGAGTAGTCTTCTGCCGTGCTATACCACACTTCTTACAGAACTCTTCAAATTCCTTCTTGCAGAACTCCCACCATTATCTGTCCTCAACGCCTTTATCTTCTTCTCTGTCTGGTTTTCCACCAGAGCCTTAAATTCTTTAAATTTGTCAAAGACTTCAGATTTCTTCCTCAAGAAATATATCCATGTATTCCTTGAGAAGGCATCTATGAATGAAACATAGTACACAGACTTTCCCAGTGATGGAACTGACACAGGTCCAAACACATCACTGTGCACAAGTTCTAATATCTTGTTCGCCCTCTTAGCACCAGAAGGAAAACTCACCTGATTATGCTTCCCATATACACAATGTTCACAGAAATCGAAATCCAGAGAGCAATTAGACATACCTTCTACCATACCATTTCTATGCAGTATCCGAAGGCCCTTCTCTCCAATATGTCCAAGCCTTTGATGCCATAGCATGGTCTTTTCTCCAGACACAGCTAGGCTTTCCGTCCCACTTTCAGGAACCACGGAACTGTTACACCCATCAATAACTGTGCTTTGCTTGCCTTATCTTATGCCAATTTCTGAGTCCGAACTCCCGCATTAATACCGGTCTCCCCGAACCTATTTAGGTGTCTTTCTCGTTCTTGTTTTTACACAGCATCCATCTTGCTTACAGCTCAATTCCTTGATACGGAATATGCAGAACACCAGGAAGTGTTCTAATCCTTCCGCCTTGTAGCTTCAGCTTGACCTTTCCACGTCCGATGATTCTAGACTTCCTATCATCCCTTAGGAAGACATCGCCACCATCATATTTCTCATACTCGCAGAACCACTCCCAATGGGGAGTGAAGTGAAAGGATGCACCTGAGTCAATCAACCATGACTCATGGTCTACATGTGTATTTGAAGAAGAAGACAAATATGCATCCCCACCTTCATCCAAGGTGGTTTTTTCCCCTGCAGAAGGACCATCATCAGATCCCTTTCCTTTCTCAGGAGCTTTAGATTTGCACTCCCTTTTGTAGTGCCCTTCCTTTCCGCATTTCCAGCATACCTTTACAAACTTTCCAGGAGATTTAGATCTCCCTCTAGATTTGGATCTCCCACTCAAAACCTTATTCTTGTTTCTATTTTGGGACCTTCCTTGTACAGATAAGGAATCTCCATTCTGGCCCTCCATATTTCTCTGTCTCATTTCCTCCGACAACAAGGCTGCGACAATGTCATCAAAATTCAAGGTAGTTGTATTGCTACCTATTGCAATAACTAGACTGTCCCACGAGTCTGGTAGAGAACACAACAAGTTGATGCACTTATCTTCATCTGAGATTTTAATATCAACAGATGACAGCTGACTTACCATAGTATTTAAGGCGTTCAGATGCTCTTTCATTGAGTCTCCATCCTTCATCCTCAGGTTATACAGCTTTTTCTGCAGGAACAACTTATTTACCAGAGACTTAGATTGGTACAAAGTCTTAAGTTTTTCCCACAAATTCTTTGTCGTAGCTTCCCCAGATACATCCAACAATACTGAATCTAAGACACACAACCATATTGTGCTCTTAGCCTTCCGATCCAGTTTCTTCCAGTCTTCATCTGAAATTGCCATTGGTTTAGTACCTAGATCTACCGCGATCCACTAATCTTTATCCACCAGTAGATCCTCCATCTTGAGATTCCATAACTCAAAACTCTGACCATTAAATTTCTCAATCTCTATCTTCCTGCCACTCGCCATCTTCTTTCACTGCAAGAATCGATCCCACAGATCTCCCACTAAACAAGGTCTACCTCAAACCCGAGCAAAAAACCCTCAGCAACAAAGGCGTCCCCTTGAAGCCGAAACTCCTCTGATACCAAACGTAGGTTTTAACCCTGAACATAAATTATCTACACACTAATCTTATAACAGAAAATAAACAATAGCGAGAGCATAAAACATAAAATAGATAAACACAGAGATTTTCCCCTGGATCCCAAATCGGGACGACCAGCTTTATTTTTCATTATATTCCTTTTAGTGTTACAACACACATATATATATACATGTCGAAGCATACATAAACCCCAATCCATTAACCCTGGATTAGAACATAATTGTATTTCCCTTGACCGGATCTACAAAAATACCTAGGGACGAAAACCATCGTACCCCAAAACCATGCACAAAACCATGGGCACAGACTACCCACCAGAAATTAAGGACAAAAAATTTTCGTCGGAGCATTGCCACAGACCCCGACAGGGGGGGCTACCACCCCCCCTGTGACCCTCCCGTTGCGCCCAGCGCAAAGGGGGGGCTATCACCCCCCCTCTTACCTCCCCGCGTGTGCTTAGTCATGGAAAGAATATAACACATACCCAACAAAGGCCATATCCTCATCACTAAGTAATTTCAAATAGTTTCACCATACTATATTCCAAAGAATGTGACAAAAATATGCCAACACTTTTATGAATGTGAAACAAACCCCACGCAAAACATAGAAATCAGAAATATGTCAATTGTAGTATTGGTGGTTTTACTCTTCATTTTCATCTTACTCAAAAATTCATCGATAGACATAATTCAAACACTAGATCCAACATTGTATTTATCGATCATTCATTAAATAATGAAGCAAGGAGATAACCACCATACATGAGTTATTGTAACCATTTTCATTAATTGATTAAAGGCATACATGTGTCCTCTTCTATGATGGTAAAAAATATGTAGATTAAAAATTGATTAACCTTTAAAGGCAAGAGAATCTATTTACTAAGGAGCACATGCATGTCAACTGAAGGAAAAAAAAAAAAAAATACATGTCTAATACTCCTGCTGATGCAAAAGGACTAAGAAACTGAAGCATGTACTAACTTCTAATTCATATAGCGAAATATTGTTGTTCTAAACCATGATCCATGGAAGAAAGTGGCCTTGCATTATGTATAAATTCCTTGAGATTCGATATGCTTATTGCAATTTACTAAAACAATAAACTTGAATATACTCTACGAGTTGTAGAAACCAATTTAAATGATCATGAAATCACAAAGCATACAAGGGAAATAATTCAATCAATATATTTCATAATTATTTCATGGAAAAATACACATCTAAAAACCCCGCTATCTGTATATTGCATTAGTGAGAAAATATGATAAGATTACAATTATTTGCTTGTGCCCGACTAACCTTTGCACTATATCTATCTGTCTCACTACTTCCTAGACAAGCCTAGGAAAATACTTAACCAAATTTTGGCTTGCCCAAGTCCCTATTTCCTTGCATTGTTTCCTTGGGAATTAGCCCCCAATTAATTAGGTAAATCTCTATCAAATATTGTGCAATCCATCATAGGACTTCCTCTAACTGCATGTACCACCTATACAATTTGTATGATTATACAACTGATAGTACACTTCGTTTGAACTCCAATCTCAACTGGGTAACTCTCAGTTCACACATGCATGAGTTATTTATTGCTAATTTATCAGTTATCTCGTTGATCACTGAGTGTGGTTGAAGTTCCACTTCAACACTTTGACCTCCCACTAGTTCCTCCAAGAGTTGGAACTGGTTAAACTAACTTTAACTCAGATAAATTGAATTCATTTATTACAACTCAAAATAAAGTCAACAAGGGCTCCTAAAAAGTATGAATCACTCCACATGACTCAAGTTAGGACCTCAACTCGAATTAACTGAAGCAACTAAGTCTAACTAACTTAGTTAACTCGCACAAGTTGTCATGATATGTGAAATTAATTTTTTTTTTCTAATTTAATATAAGGGGAAATTAAATTATAATCTTTCTTGGTGCCATTTTCAATACTCCTTCGCAAAAAAAAAGAGGGGGGGGGGGGATTATGAGATACCATAATCCTACCTCTTTGGAACTCAAATTTTCCTCTTGAATGTGCCTTATTCAAGACGTCCACATCCTCCTCTTTAGTAGGAATGTACACTAGCATCTTGATCTGCCTATACACACAATATTTGAGATGGTGGTACCAGATGTAGATATGCTTGGATCGATCATGAAAAAATGGATTAATCGATATTTTGATACAACTCTGGTTGTCACAGTAAATCATTGTAGGATCCATCTCCTGACCAAATAACCAAACAAGGATCTTCCTCATCAAGATAGCCTCACAAGTTTCATGACGAGTAGTCGGGTACTTTTCTTCTGCTGATCTCAGTGCAACTAATATCTACTTCCTATTGTACAAAGAAACTGATGTTGACCCAATACTGAAGACTCTTGATGTCCTCTTCTTGTCTGATAGACTCCCTGCCTAATCGACATCTTTTCCCATATTGATGTGCATCTAAATTTTCCCATATACCTTCCATCATTACCCATATTGATGTGCATCTAAATTTTCTTCTCCTCTAGGTGCTGAATAATCATTTGTTTACATTCATATGGAATGAGGCTCCCCTATCTAGGTACCACACACTACCCATCACCAATGTCACCATGCATGCCATGAGGGTGAAATCAAACTCTAATTTTGAAATAAGAGCTTGAGCTAACACTCATCCTAAGGGCTTCTTATTGACCTTCTTGTGCGGACACTTTGTGGCATAGTGTCCCAACTCATGATAAAGAAAATATTTAATCTTAAACAATTCCTTCTTCTTTCCTACCTGACTAGAATCTGATTTGGAATGGGATGTCTTCCATTTCCTTCCCCTTTCCTTTCCTTTCCATCTAAGGAAAAATTCTCTCATCATCATGCTTGGATGAGGATCCATCTCTAGTGTTCCTCCTTATCTCTTATTGCACCAAGTCAGACCAGAAGCGCTCCCACTCTCATAGCTTCTCCCTCCCATTTATCGAATCCTGGTAGTTGTGACAGCTCTTGGGAAGGCCTAGAAGTGCTAGTATAATCAAATTATATTCAACAACTATTACGCCGAAAACACCAAGATTATCCTGACATTGGGTGAACTTGGTCAAGTACTTTGGTATTTTGTCACTCTTTTCCATATTTATCTTATGAATCTTTTCCTTTAGTTCTAGCTTCTCAACGTCACCGATATTTTGAAACAAGTTTTTCCAACTCCTTCCACATTTCATATACAATTTCCTTCCCATGGAGGTTTGAGACAATATGATTTCGAAATCCTTTTAGTAATATCCTTCTCACATTTCCCACACATTTCTTCGAGTCCGCCAAATCTTGAACATTAGTTGTTGGAGCCTTTGGAATATCATTGTCTATGAACTCCTTCAACTCGTTATCTTCCAACATTGCCTCCATCCTGTCCTTCCAATCTATTTAATTCAAGTTACCCTCAATGGCATACTCAAGTCTCAATCCATGAATGACATACTGTTGACCCTGAAGAATGATACTGTAAATTGGATTCACTTGCAAAGACAAACTTGTAGTCCTATCTTCTTTAGTGATTTTAGTTTTGATACCATGTAGAAAATCCTTCTAGATTCAAACTTCTAATTGTAATTTACTAAACAATAAACTCCAACCTACTCTACCAATTACAAAAATAAATTTAAATGATCATGAAATCATGAAGCATTCAAGAGAAATAATTCAATAAACACATTACACGATGATATCCTAGTGAAAGCCACAACTAAAAACCTTTTTATCTATATATTTCATTAGTCAAACAATATGAGAATATTACAATGATTTTCTCATGCCCGAGAAACTGCTGCACTATCTCTATCGGTCTGATTGCTTGTCAGACAAGCCTAGGCCAATACTTGACCAAATTTTGGCTTCCCAAGTCCCTATTCCTTTTTTTGTTTCCTTTGGAATAGCAGCCTATTAATTTGGGAAATCCCCATCCAATACTGCGCAATCCATCATAGGCCTTCCTCTAGCTACATGAACCACCTATACAAATTGGATGATTATACAACTGATAGTACACTTCCATTGAACACAAATCTAAACTTGGTAACTCTCAGTTCACACATGCATGAGTTATTTATGACCAATTTATCAGTTATTTGTTTGATCAATGAGTGTGGTTGAAGTTCCAGTTCCACACTTTGACCTTCCACTAGTTCCTCCAACAGTTGGAACTAGTTAAACTGACTTTATCTTAGATGAACTGAATTAATTAATTACAACTCGAAATAAAATCAACCAGGGCTCCTAAAAACTAGCAACCACTCTACATTACTCACGTTAGACCCTCAACTCAAATTAACTGAACCAACTAAGTGAAAATAACTTAGTTAACTCATACATGTTGTCATGATATGTGGAATTACAATTTTTTTCTAATTTAATTAAAGGGAAAATTAAATTAGAATATTTCTTGGTGCCATTGTCAACACCTTAAGGATTATATTATTATTTAAAGGATTGGAATAGAATCACACAAGGTATTCTATCATACTTAGCCCATAACATGTATTATTCAAGTATACACGTATCATGTTCATGGTGAAGTATCATTCGGTGTTTCGACCATGATAATTCCATTAAGTCTGTGAGGGGACCAACATTTAATTTATAGGATATATTTGTAACCATTGTGCTATCCTAATTCAAAACCATAAAATTCCTTCATTGTTTCATCATTTCTTATGAGAATGGATTTTAGAAGCACAACGAGTAAGACTGATGCAAGATGAGTTGAGTCGAGGGATTCATAAAAAATCATGTTGAGCATTGTTGGTGTATTCTTTGAAAAATTGGTGTTTTTGAGGAAAATAATGTGTTACAACAATGTAGGAAAATTTTACTTTGGAATCGTTATATTTACGAAACCAACTTATGCATATCATAATTACTAGAATTTTTTGAACTGAACCAATATGAAAAAAATTGCATATTTGGAATATGTTTTCGTCTGTGTCAATTTTCTCAACATATTAGTCATAAACTAAAAAACTAAAAACTAACAATTACCAATGACAGACCAATGTAATTCACCATAAATTTTTCAATTTTTTTACAGTGTATTTTGGGAGATATAGAATGTTGATGTCAATGAATCATAATGGCCTTTAGAAATTTTTTGCACCCATTTTATTAAAAAATAAATTAAAATTAGTAAATATCTATGGAATTCCATAAAAGTTATATCTCCTAAAAGTATATTGAATTTAAAAAATGCTAGCCTTGGTTCTGAAAGTTAATTCATAAAATTTGATGCAGTTTAACCAATCCAAAGTTGAAGAAATGTATGCAGGGCCGAGTTGCAACATAGTTATAGACATTTTAGTTCGGCCGAAATTTTGTAGCAGTTTGGCCAAAATTTTCTAGTAATTCGACCGAAATGTTTATCCTCTCCATCCCATTAGTTTTAATGACCAAAATTTTGGTCGAACATTTGATAAAATTTCGACTAAAATTCTTTTCGCAAATTCCGTCAGGCGGAAAATTTTTGATAAAGCCCTTCCAAAAACAATAAATCACAACTATATAAATTGACGAAAACATAAAAATTATTTTCACACATTTCTTCCATAGGCGATGCAAAAATTCATAACTTTCAAATGTGGAGCCCTGCATGCCACAACCCCATATGAACAGTGATGCTATATGCATTCAAGTTTTTATGCTACAAATTACTTCACGAATTGATATAACTACACTCAAGTAGTAATAAATGAGTTATAATCATCACACATTGCAGACCATACTATAGATATTTATACTTCCTAAACTCAAATATTTGGTCAATCAATACTTATATAAAAGGAAACTAAGAAGGATGAAACCTTCTCTCAGAGATGTGTTGAACGACCTTGGTGATCAAGATACATTGACTTGGAATGGGCAAGGGACTAGGCTCATAACTCTCCTCCCAACCATTACCAGTATTCCAGTAATGCAACTGTCACCTCCTATAATATTAACCCTACGCCATTGACAAGTCCACCGGAAACATTGGAGAGTCCAGAGGTGGTCCACACCTCCACTCTTCTTTCCTATGAATAGTCACTTATAGGTGTGTTCAAGGGTTCTAGAGGTAATATTCCTCCACCCAATTTCCATGAGGGATTCGAGAGAACATTCTCGACCCTCACTTATCCTAATGATTCCAAAAGTGTACCTCGACCCAATAGCCATAGGGATTCTAGAAATAAACCCTCCACCCTCACTTCCTAGGGATTCCATATGTGTACCTCCACCCAATATTCATGAAGGATTATAGAGAGAAAATATTCACCCTCACTTCCAAAGGATTATAGAGGTGTACCTCCACCCAATATCCATGTGGTATTCTAGAAAAAAACTACCCACCCCCTTAGTATTAAATCCCTCAGGTTCATTCCAGTTTAGGGAATCCATAGGTGGGTCACCTCCATGCATGATCCATTGACAGAATTTAGAGGTGAAAGCCTCCACCTCGTGAAGTTTAGGAAAATATACTACAATTTGAGTACTTTGGTTAAGGGAGGCTTGTCCAAGGAAGCCACTTACTCCACTAACTAGCCAATAATGGACTCCAGAGGTAAGAGCCTCCACCGTTAGTTAATTTATATATTTTAGTAACTAATTTGCATTACTATGTGTATCACAACATTATCCCCAAACTATGATTGACTAGGATTTCCTATTTCAATAAAACAATGCTAACAAATATTTAGATAAAATGCTGGTGGAATATTGACCAAAGGTATGCAATATGTAGGATAATCCAAAGGATTTTATAAATAGTCCATCCCCCCACATGTACATGGCGATACCATGAGGTTTTCAAGGTGAGGAGATGGAAAACAAAAGGTGAGGAGATAAGTAGACAAAAACTGTCAACGGAAAGAAAGGTCCCCCATTTGTTACATTGTATTATAACACATAAAGGCCCATGAAAAAACACCCCCCCAAAAAAAAGTGTGTCTTCCAGAACGCACTTGGTTTTTTTTTAAGGTCAAATTTCAACATTTTATAAAATTATGGTAAAAACAAAATTGTTTCTTAAAAAAAGGATTGAAAAAACACCCCAAAAACAAAAAGTGTGTATTCCAGAACGCACTTCGTTTTTTTTGAAGGTCAAATTTCAACATTTTATAAAATTATGGTAAAAACAAAATTGTTTCTTGAAAAAATTATTGAAAAAACACCCTCAAAACAAAACGAGTTGATGCCAGAATAAAAAAAAAAAAAACATTGTGTCACACTTTTGACACATTGTAACAATGGAATTAAAGACAACATATTAGGACATTGAAAAATCATAAAATTCTAATTTTTTTATAGATGATGTTAAATATAAACAAAATCATGTCTGAAGGGCTTATCATTTCGAACAATTTTTATCCATGTTGTTAAACATAAATATCTTGACTCTAAACAACCCTAAAATTGTAATTATTTTCAACCATAACATTAAAAATAAAGGTAAATCTAAAGTTTTTTCAATCTTAAGTGTTCAACATACTTGAGCAATAGAATTATGGAGAAAATATAAGACTTAACAATTAGCGAGAAACAAGTAAGAATAATTTTAATTTTAAAGAATAAAAACTTATCTTTTTTCAAATCTTAGCATAAGACAAATTTAAATATAATTTCTACAAAAACCTAAAAATCAAGCATCAAAACAAAGTGTTCTGTTTCAATGGACGCATATAATTATTAAAACTTTTAAAAGTATCTTATACCAAATGGTAACAATACATAATATCATGGTAATATCACTGCCTAATCTAAAAATTCAACATTAGTTTCTATTTTCTATTTTACTTATAATTAAAATATCCACATTGGTACATTGAATATAACATAAATTATTTTCGTAATTCATTGTTACATTGTCGATATTCTAAAAAAATGAATTCTTCATAATTAAAACGTATAATTCAACAAACATAGAAATGTCTCAGAAGTTCATGAAAAATGAGATGGAAGTCAAAATTTTTATTTCAAGTTACCATGCAAACATCAATTACAGAAAAGTGTGTTAGATAGTTATTCAAAATCAGCCATAGGTTCTGGCACACCATCGTAATATACATCTTCAGATGAATGGCTCGATGCAGATGAAGATGATCCATATTCTTTTCTTTCATCAACTAGTGCTCCATATGAGTCAACATGCATGCCCACCATTTCAGAGTTCAAAATTCTTGTAGATCTACGTCTACATTTTTCAGAGTCCCATTTCAACAGTAATTGTTCTGGTAGCAATTTCGTCAAAATATTTATGGTCTGCAACCGAAGAGTTCCTCTCTTTGTCAAATTGAAGTCACACACAAGTATGTCAACATCCTCCAATTTTAAGACATACGTAAGAAGTGTGGTATATGTTTACACGCCTTTCTTTTTCTCTTCTGCTAATTCTTTTTCACACTACCATCTATGACATACTCCATTGAAGAGGTGGGTACTTGTATACCAATGTACATCAACAGGTTGTAATCTCTTCATTTTCATTAATGACCTTTATAACCTTCGCAATCCAGAATGGATAGCCAAGTGGATCTTCATCTGCTAACACTGCTATCATGCAACCCTCCTTAACATCCTGCACAGAACCCTTGTAAAGGTCTTCCATGGATTCACGTTGTGCACATGATCTTCTAAAACCAATATATATTTATCTTTCCTCTACCTCTGGGGAATTAATAATAGCTTGAGGTTGTTGTTGTTCAACAATGTGTGTTTCTTGATGTTCATTTGGCATATTTTGTGGCCCAAGAGTCTTCAAACGTATCCTCATTTACGGTCTTAAAAATCATATCACTTTGATTACTGAAAAAAGACTCCCACCAAACTAAATCAACAACATCGAAGTACTCATATGTATCTCTAATACATCTTTTAATTTCCTCTAGACATTCAAAATAATTTATGTCTCTCTTATGCCTTCGTGCATTATGGAGTTCAGCAACTGACTGTAATAACAATATCTTTGATGAAAATATTCGACGCTCTGGAATGGACTTCAAAAATGCTAAACCTGATGATGGCTCCCATTCTTCAATAGTTGAATACTTCTTACCCCATATAAGTGTTATCCCATCAATTTTTTTGATACGAAATTGATGTTGGAAGCTAATGTCGTTAAGTTGTTCAATGCATTTCTCCTCACCATGTGATCCAAAAATAAACCTTCGCATGTCAATAGTTTCTTCCAACACATGAAAAATTGGCTCCGGAATGTATGATTTCATAATACATTCAATTAATGATGGGAGGCTCCAAACACCTTTCCTCCTCAATGTTATTGAAAAAAGACTCAATATTGGATCAATATGATCATGAGTATGTCCAACAAGAAGGAAAGAAACCTTTATCTTTTTAAAAATTCCCAATTCAACAAGCATGTTTAGATACCCAAAAAGAACTTGACTTTTGTTTTCACGGCTTGTGTTGTCTAATTATAAATACAAAACTTCAGAAATAATACCAGACCAATGAGTAACCACATCATGGATTATATTTATGGTCATATTTGCATCATCATGAATATTTGGAGCTGTGAAGAAAAATCTTGGAAACATCTTCTCATTAAATACCATACAACCAACCAAGTGGAACTGAATGAAATTTTCCTCCTGTAATTTTTTTGGCGTGCAGACAAAATGTGGAAGAAGTTTTTTATTTTGGTCCATACCATCAATTATCAAACCCAGATATTTATTTGGATTATCATAACACTTCTTTCGATGTTTATACAACTTTTTCCTTTCACTTGTTTGCTGATTATGATGCTCTTCAAGTTCTTTGACAACATAATCTGTACGTAAAATAAAAGAAACATATGAATATAAATATTTTCATAGTTGATAACTATCCAATTTTGAAAAACAATGTTTTGAACACATATCTTTACGCATGTTGTTTATCTTTTTGCTTTAAGAAAGCTGTGTCTTGTAAATCCCCATCCTTGTCTTCTTAGGAATACAAACATTGTTGAACTCAATTTTCCATATCCTTGTAAAATAAGAATATTTAATAAAATTACCAATTCCTTCAACAACTTCTGCATAATCTTTGTATAACATGAATATTTCTCGTCTCGAGAAATTATCTGGAATATGTATTGTGTCTTTATTTGGCATACACTCTCCATGATTTGAAAAGAAGTCTTTCATCCATGTCTTAGCAGTATTTGCAAACAGCCCCACCTCCCGTTTATAACATGCTTCTGAATAATATGTGGGATCCTTTTCCAATCTATCCTGGATTCTTGACAAACGACAATTACCAATTGAATACAACATTTTGAATGCCTCTCTGCAAAGCGATACATTCCCAATATGATAATCGTAACCTGCTAGTGTATATTGCATGCAACCCACTAAATATGAATTTTGCATGCTTTTATTCATTGACATATATGTTTTCCTTTTCTCCAAAGCAAAGTTGAAATCCATATTTTTCAAGCAATCCCTTCGACAACATTCACATGAAATCAAATGAACGACATAAATTTTTGTCGTGAGATATTTTGTCCTCACCCTTGTATAACTGGAATGATTTGGATTGATATGAAATGGTCTACTCCTACACCTGGTTGCAATATTTTCTTGCAACGGCTTCATCATTCCATCATCCTTTGTAAAAGTAGTTTCATCACCATTAGAAGGAATATTATCCCAACTATTATCATCCTCAACATAGTTAAGAAATTCATCAACATCATTGCATGGAAAATTTTCTTTAGCATCATCAGTTGAATAAAACATTTCATAAGAATCATCGGCACTTTTGTTACCCTGACTCAAAAGAAATTCTTCACCATCTTTACCCATGCTTTCAAATTCTTCCCTGGGAGGACTCAATTCTTCATCACCATGAGTGTCTTTGAAATTGTCACTTGGAGAAAATGCAATATTCAGATCTGTGCCTCTAAAATTGTCATTTGCAAGAAACTCTTCATCCTCCTTCCTCGGTGGTGTTCTCATAATCCTTGGAATTAGGCATAAGTGGAAGCTTTGAATTTGTATTCACTAGAATTCCTTCACCCTGCCCCTCCCCTTCCTCACTAAAGCTCTCATAGTCCTTAGGATTGGGAATAAGTGGTCTTACCGAATCTCTATATTTATTGGAAATTCTTCATCCCCTTCTTCATCGTTGGTTAAATTATAATCGTTATGATTGGGATGAAGTGAGGGTACAGCTTTGAAGTTATTCCGTCTTCATCGTTGGTGCGGCACAATCCTTAAGTTGAGACGGTGGATATTTGTGTTTATGAGTTCTTCATTCCCTGTCTTCCTCGGTGGTCTTTGACATAATCCTTAGGATTAGGACGAAGTGCATATTTTGACTTTTCAAATTCTTCATTCCCCTCTTCATCTGTGGTGCTGACATAATCCTTAGGATTAAGACGAAGTGGAAATTCTGACTCTGGAATTTTTTCATCCCCCTCTTCATCAGTGGTGCTTGCATAATCCTTAGGATTAGGACGGAGTGGAAATTTTGACGCTGTAAATTTTTCATTTCCTTCTTCATCAGTGGTGTTGGCATAATCCTTAGGATTGGGACGAAGTGGATGTTTTGACTCTGAAACATTATCATTCCCCTCTTCATCAGTGGTGCTCGCACAATCCTTACGATTAGGACGAATTTGATATTTTGACTCTGGAAATTTTACATCCCCCTTTTCATCAGTGCTGCTGGCATACTTCTTAGGATTACGACAGAGTGGATATTTTGACTCTACAGATTCTTCATTCCCCTCTTCATTTGTTGTTCTCATATAATCCTTAGGATTAAGCTGAAGTGGATATTCTTCATCTTCCTCTTCATCAATGGTGTCCTCATAATCCTTGGGATTAGGACGAAGTGAAACTTTTGACTCTACAATTTCTTCATCATGCCCTTCATCACTGTTGCTTTCATAATCCTTAGGATTGAGAGTAAGTGGTATGACTGGCGCTCGATTTTTTGACTCTCTATTCATGGTGAATGAACTCCCGTTATATTCATCACTCTGAATAGAGTTGTTGCGTGACGAAGATGTTGATGTTCTAGAAAGAAAAACTTCATTATCAGAAGAAATAATTCAAGAAAAACTTGATGTTGGCCGCCCCCCGTGGCGCCGCCCGGGTGGCCCGCCACCCATATTAACGTTTAAATTTTTTTTTTTTTTTAAATTTTATAATGTTTAGTTTTTAATTTTTTTTTTTTTAATTTTTTTTTTTAAATTTTGTAATATTTAGTTTTTAATTGTTTTTTTTTATTTTATTTTTTTTAATTTTATAATGTTGTTTTAAAAAAAAAAAAATTTTAATGGTTTGTTTTTAATTTTGGTTTTTTTTTTTATAATTTGGATTTTTAATTTTTTTTAATAATTTTTTTATTTTTTTTTAATAATTTGTTTTAAGAACACATTTTTATAATTTTGATTTTTTTTTATTTATTTTTATTCTTTAATTTTTTTTTTTAAACAATTTATTTTAATAAAACAATCATAGAAACATTGTTATATGTAAATATTAAAAAAATTTGTTATATAATGTAATAAAAACATTATTAAATAATAAATGTTAAAAATTTTAAAATATAACAAATATATATATCCAAAAAAAAAACAATGTAATAAATTTACAAAAAAAAACATTTGTTTTAATATAACAATAAAAATTAATTAAAAATATATATATATAACAATACAATTAAAAAAATAAAAAATTATATAACATTATAATATTTGTTATAAATAGTTAATAACTTTTTTGTTTTTTTTTTTTAATATTAAACACAAACTGAAGTTTCAAAATACCAGTTTATTTTTTAAGTTTAATTTTAATGCTTTAATTTCAAACTATTTAGTTTTACAAATACATTTTGTTTATTAAATTTATTTTATTCGCAATATTTTTCCATTAACTAATATATATATATATATTTTTTTTTATCAGGAAAATGGCATCAAAAAAGATTTCTGTGAATGTTTCTGCACCTAGGGCAGCAGCTCCCAAATCTACGGCAGCAGCTCCCAAATCTACAACTGCAGCTCGACGCACTATGGATACAACTCCCAAATCTAAAGTTGCAGCTGAACGCACTATGGACACTATTGGACGCAATAAGGATATTGTTGCACACACTAATAAAAGTCAAGCAAGTGGGGCACCAGGTTCATTAAAGGTTATTTATGATTGGAAAAACGCCAAGGAAATAGATAATACCAATTTCTCATGGTATCTTGAAGACACTGAAACGGAGGTTGATATACACATCTATCTGATTTGTGGTATGATTGACTTAAATGAGAAATATGAGGTGAGGGGCAGAGTACGAGACATATGTAAGGTCCCGAATACAAACACTATTTATGTTCTTGTAAGGGAGGCTCAAAAACGTGAGAAAGTTAGATATCGTCTATCAATCGTCAAGTACGACACAGATGAAACAAGTTCAAAATTTTCTGAAGAAATAGCAAACAACATTGCAAATAACATTGTAAGTATGCTTATGTTTATTTCCTCTATGCATTATTATAAGGATGATTCAATTTTTTATAAATTATTGATCATTGACATGTTTTATTTTGTTTCACAGGATTTTGTTCCGAGTCTTTCAAACATGTTTGATGGTATTTATATGTTGGTGCCAAATGTTATGGATGTGATCAAAACTTTCCATAAAGACAACGCAGAGGATAGGAGATTGAAGCAAAGAGCAATAGCTCGTGACACTACAACAGTACAAAGAGGGGATCAACCAAGTGTCACTAAGGTGGGTCAATCTAATAAACTTAAACATGTTTCTTTTGAAGGTGTCGATCATGAAACAGAAAGTTATGATAGAATTAGTGAGGAGGAGATGAGAACTATTGTGCAAAAGAAGAAAACAGATCAGACACCAAAAAGAAAAATTGCCAAAGATCTCTCTCTTGTACCTCATGAAGGAGAGCTTGTTTATAAAGAAACTGATATGTTATCCAATAAGACTAGGAAATCAAATATTGGTGAACCTGTAAAGGTCGTGAGCAGCAGTGAAGAACAAATTGAAAGCTCTTACGAAAACAGAGAAATCATAACACCAGGTGCTGAGTTAGAGGATGGAATTATTAAAACAAAACAAAATGCTATTCGACAAGAGTTGAGGAAGAATAAATTAATTCTTGGTGGCCAAACATTTGAACTTAATGTTAACCAATTTTATGGCTCAGATGAAGGGCAATCTCAATATCAAATTAGAAAGGCCCATCACCTACATGCACATAATCTGAAAACATTGTTCAGGTTCAATCCATATGCGCATGTGGTGGATTATGTGGTTCTTGTCAATCCATGTCAGGTTCCCAATAAACAAGCATTTGAGAAGGCAAAATGTTTTGATTATAAATATTATGTAATTGGAGGAAACCATTCAATAGAGGCTAAAAGAAAATTGATTGCAGAATATCCCAATAACTATCTTTTTCAAACAGTGAAATGCATCATTTACGCTGGCTTAACAGAAATGGAATCAAAATTATTGGCATGGGATCATAATGCAGATAATGAGTACAGAATGAAAATGACTTTCATCCAAAGGGTCAGATTTATTCATAATGAATTCATAGAAAAATGTCGTGGGGATAAGACAGAAGTTAGTGTAGCATTTCGAAAGGAATGTTTAATGGAAACAGGTTATCAAATTGATGAAAAAAGCAAAAGATGGAAAATTGAATACAAATCTCTTCAGAGGCACAGATAACATTTTTCAGTTGGCATTTAGAACTGGGGAGGTATGGGATTTGATTGATGACATTTTTGATCGATGGGAGAATATTTCCATAAAAAATCAGAAAGTTGAAAAGAGTAAACCCATAATATGTACCAACAGTAAGGGGGGTCCTGAAATGAAGCAGCTTCCAGAGGATATGACTATTACACCTTGGAGAACAATGCAAGGTGTGAAGGATGATAAATTAGTCAAATTAGTATTAGCCCATGTGAAGTCGGGTGAATTATCAATGGAAGAAATGTGTGCAGAATTTCAAAAGTAAGTTTCTTGAATTATTTCTTTCATTATAATTTTATTTTAAATAAAACGTAATGATGTTGGTAGAATTTGTTATACATGTCAATATATTAACGTTTTTAACTTGATTTATTCAGTCAGAAAATTTATATGAAAATACAAGAACACATGGTAAAAATGTTGAATGAAGACAGTTGGGATGATGTTGTACGCAACTACCTAGAAGCAAGTTCTACATCAACACTAAAAGAGTTTTATATTGCATTCAATAAGGTATGTTGATTTATAAATTTATTTTATTCATATTTTAACTATTTTTATTTTATTACTTATACATATCTATATATATATATTTTTATGTCATGAAAGATGTCGAAGAAGGATGGAAATGGAGTACCAGATACTTTCAAAAGCTTTATTGAAAAAATTAATATGGAGAACATGAGAAGGAAGCGTCTTTTGAATGTTGAACTAGATCCTACTCTTAATCATTACATTTGGAATGGGCTCGACAGTGTCCAATATCAAATAATACAAGGTGACTGTGAAGACATTGCAACACTAATACCTAAAAGGGAGTATGGCCTAGTTATTGCAGATATTCCTCATGGTTTCAATTTCCCAGACATTGAATATGATAGAAAACCATATACTTATCAAGCTTTTAATAAAGTGGTTACGGGTTTTCAAGAAGTGACAACATCACCACTTTGGCGATTTGTGACATTTCATTCAGACACACAGTTTCCAATGTTATTAACAAGCTTCAAGGGTAAAGCAAACTCAAGGATGCAACTTACATGGTAAGATTTTTAAATTGTATGTTTGATTCTTCCTAAAAAAAATTATTCATGTAAAATTTAATTGAACTTTTACTATGTTATGTAACAGGCAAAAGTCAAATATTGTTTCTTCCGAAGATCAACCTATTATAAATGATTGTGAGTTCATCCATGTTGAATGTTGGACAAAAGAGGATAGCTATAAGCATATTATTATGAATCAAGTAGATAGGAAGAGTCATAGTCAAGTATTGGTTTATGATGCAGTGGTAAGAAAACTAACATATGAGGATAAAGATGCAAAAGGAGATATAGTTAACATTTATCAAAAACCACAAGCATTGATTAACTATCTTATAGATCTATGTTCAAATGAAGGAGAATGAGTTTTGGATTTATTCTCAGGTTCAGGTAAGTTTTAATATACAAATTTAAATTTAAATATTGTCTTTTTTACTTTTTATGTCTCCATAGTAATTTTCTTACTAATTTTTTTTGTGCTTGATGATTAGGTACAACACTAGCATGTTGCGTACAAAAAGGAAGAAATTGCATTGCCATTGAGAAAGATCCAGTTCAATGCAAATTTATTCAACAAAGAATTAACGCTCTTAAATTCCTTCCAGATGCGAAGCAAGAAGTTGGTTTGAGAAAAGGAGATTTTAATGAATCACGTGTGGCAAAAAAAGCAAAGGAACCTCAACCACCATTATATGGAATGATTGGAAAGGGACACTTTGGAAGATTTGCTGACATGAAAGATCCATTAGAAGACGGCGATGATGAAAATGAAGAAGCAAATGCTGCAGAAGAAGCCATCAATGCTGTTCTAGATGATGATGAAGATGTATTAGTTGATATTGTTGATGATGTTTAAGTTATGCTTGCAAACAAAGCTTATTTTTCAGAACTACTAATCAGCTTTACTTGTAATGTTTAAACTTTGATATTTTATGAGAACAACCCCTTTTTTTTTGCAAAAAACATGTGATTGCTATTATTTTTTGACATAAAATTGAATAAAAATGTTGTTTTCTTAAGTTTTTTTACTAAAATTCTCCCAAAAAATTAGTTTATTTAATATGTTTTTTTCAACAAAACTTTGTAAAAGTGTATTTTTTGCATTGTATTTATATTAAAAAATTGTATTTTTTTGTCATATGGTTCAAAATATTGGTTTTTTAGTGATAATTTTTTTGATGTGCATTGAAAAATTATCTAACAATACATAAACATGTGGAAAATATAAACTTTAGAATATTGACCTTTTTTCTATCTTTTATGTATGTGAAAAAGTGAAGATATCATTACAAGTTTTTATTTTTAAAAAAAATATTTTTTTATTTTTAAAACACAAGTACATAAATGCACTTAAAAATAAACATCTCACCGAAGAAGAAGACATTAAAAAATTATAGTGTCAAAATCAATGCTATAAAAAAAACATTGGTGATGATACACCACCACTATTCAAAATCGACATAAAAAACACCACTTTAAAAAAAAAAAATTTATTAAAAAAAAAAAAACAAGATGAAAAAAAATTATGGTGCCAAAAACATGCTCAAAATTTTTTTTCGTGATTCTGCATCGCCACCTTTTCAAAATCAGGTGTTTTTCTTGATATTTGAAAAAGTAGGTAACATTATTTTTGGTGTCCTCACTCTGCACCTATTGGGAGGTAGATAAGCTGCATATATGGCTATGAGCTACTTATCAATAATACAATATTGTTGTGAAGACTTTTCCTAGTAGTTATATAAGAAGGGAAAAATAACAAAGTCCTTACCTTTCGAAGGGCAAGGGTAATCGGTTCAACAATATTACTAGAAGGCTACATTGAATTCAAGTGGTGTAAAAAATATCAACACGCATTTGAAATATATGTATGTGGAATATTAGAATATAGGGATAAAAATTTAATCTTGAGCTCCCAATAAATCATTTACCATTGAAGCCACTTACTCCAATGACTAGCCACCAAGGGACTCCAGAGGTAAGAGACCCCACCCTCAATTAATTTCCAGATTTTAGAAACCAGTTTCCATGAATATGTGTATCACAACATTATCCCCAAACTATGATTAACCATGCATGCTTATTTCAATATACCAATGTGAACAACTCTTTAGATCAAATGTTGGTGGAATATCGACTAGAGATCTGTAATCTGTAGCATTCTCCATAGGTTTTTATAAAGAATCCACCCCCCCACATGTATGTGAGGCTACCATGAGGTTTCGAAGGTGAGGAGTTAAGTAGTTACTACTGTTAACGGAAGGCAAGGGATACCCATTTGTTACACCGTATTATAAAACATAAAGGTTATTTTTAGGTGTCCTCACTCTGCACCTATTGGGAGGTAGCTAAGCCATAGATATGGCTACGAGCTACTTATCAAAAATAAAATAATGTGTTGAATAATTTTCCCTTCCGTTTTATATGAAATAAAAATTTACAGAGTCCTTACCTTCTGAAGCATAGGGGAAATCAGGTCAAGAGTCTTATTGGAAGGCTACTCTATATACAAGTGGTGTAAAAAGTCCCACCACTCATCTGACAAGTTTGTATGTGGAATAGTATAAGATAGGGAAAAAAAATTAAGCCTAAGTTCCCAACAAATCATTTACACCATGGGTATACACCACATGATTCAAAACTTAACTTGATACAGAGAATTTTAATGTGAACAATGTTAATGATACCATTTTGTAGTGGCATAAAGGCTCAAATTTCATTTTGAAACCTCAACCTACTATCATCATGGTGTAGATCCCATGAATTATCAGGTTCATATCCTTCAGTAAAATGGCCTCACATTTGATTTTTAATATGTCCCTTCCTCTGACCTCCTCCATCCTTTGTTTCCTCTCCTTACTCTTTTCTAATGTTTCAGTCTTTTTTAGTGGTCGGTTATGGTCTCTCACCCTCTCTAGACCAACTAGATATGCCCCCTTATGCTCTTTGCCCTATCACTATTGATTGGTTCTGATGGCCAATCCATTTTTCTATCATTTGGCCTCTCCTTTCCTCCTTGGTTTTCCATCCCCTGATCAGGAGCTCAAAATTATGCAAAAACATGAAATTCGTCGCTATGGCATAGAACATAAATGACAACGTAGATCTCGTTGTTTTGAATCTGGCACAACTCGTTTCATGGAAAATCGACACGATATGTTCCCAGAAATGTGTTCTTCCCACTTTCTCAAATATGATTTTTTTTTTAAAATGCAAGACAACCTAGTCAGCAGTCTGTATAGCTTACTTGGCATGCCTACATGGTAGGGTGACTATACAGGTTGACTTGGTTAATGGTTTGTGTTCAATGAATGGGATCGTGCCAAGTGGAACTTTGTTATTGGTTTTAAATGGTGTGCTTTAATTGGTGGAGTTGGTGTCCAACCATAGGTTGCCACGTGGGCTGAGCCACTGGCCGCCATGTGGTAGCCTGAGGTCCACCAAAATTGTGTTGAATTACGAGTAGAGCAGGTGGGGGTCAAACCCGTAACCTCTAAGACCGAGCACCAAGCCTCTACCATTGTGCCATTCATTGGTTCCTTGCTATATAGTGAGTTCCCTTTGGTTCAAATGTCATGTATATTGCACAATGGGGACAGGGGGTTGGGGTCTAGCCCCAGCCCTGGTCATGGCTGGGGCAGGAGGATAGCCCTGTGCCCCTCCCCAACGGTCATTAACCATGATTATAACTGAAAACTATGCCAGTTGTTGACATGTGCCCATAGTTAATTCCAAGTCCGATTGTTAGTAGGAAAACCACGTTTTGTTTTTATAAAAAGAGATCATTAAACACTTGAAATCCGATTTCTAAGCATTATTTGGAAAATACATGCGCCGAAAATTTCACCCAGTTTTTGGGAAAATTGGCACTCAATTAGCTAGATTCCAGATAGATTTGTAGGATGGTGATGGATTTTGGGGAAAATGTGGAGCGAATAGTGGAGGAAATTGGGGAACTCATAAATAAGTTAGTTTTTGGCCAAATTTGATGCAGAAAGAGGATACACGTGAATTTTTGGGCATTCTGGAGCTAATGGAACAATTTTAAGAGTTTTTAAAGCATTTTAAACATATGCAATCACACTGTTCATCATAATAGGATAGGGTCAATCCATTGGAATTCGGACAAAGGAGACGTAGCGTAGGCAGGGTGAACTCCTTCATCATGTGTTTTTGTGTTACTATTTATGGTGATGTTAATATATGTTGGATGTTGATGTTTAGTGTTTTGTTTATGTTAATTTTCTCATGAAATTCACATAAAAACACATAAGTATATTGGGGGTTTCCACAACTATCTTAGACATACTATTCTCATGTTCAATCCCACAAATTTAGATGAGTTTTGTGTTCAAGCCACACATCTAGAATCAAGAGGGAAACATAGTGTAGATGAGAAAAGTGATAATTAAATTCCTTGAGTATGAAGGTAAAGAAAAGGGTAAGTTTAATGGAAAAGGAAAGAAAAATGATTCTATTAAAATAAAGAAAGAGAAACTAAGATGTAAAAATTATTGGAAAAATGGTTGTGATGAAGACCATTATTGGAAACTCCATCCATAGTTAAAGCCTAACAAACTTAAAACCAAAGAGAAGGAGAAAAAAACTTCAATCATTGAACATGACTTAGGTTTAGATTCTTGAGTTGAAGCCAAGATTACCACAATGAGTTTGAAAGGTAAGAACATAGCAAGCAATATTTCTTCAATAGTTTCTAATGTAACTCAAGAGGATGATACAAGAATTGAACTATTTCATATTAGAGTTGTTTCAAAGCATACCAAAATAGACACACTATTTGATAGTGGTTCTCAAGCGAATTTGATTTATAAAGACTTAGTTAAGAGGTTAAATCTAGAAAAAGTTGTACATCCAAGACCTCATCCTTTAGGCTGGATATGAAAAAATGCAAACTTTCAGGTAACAAGGAAGTGCATCCTAAGGTTTGCAATCAATTCAAATTTTCTTGGTGAAGTTGAACTTGATGTAGTTCCACTTGAGATTTCAGGTATTGTTTTGGGAAGTCCTTATCTTTATGATAGGAGGGAAGTATTCCATTTCCATGAGAATAAGTACCACTTTTTCAAGAATGGAATTGAGTACATAGTTGGAGCGAATAAGAAAAATATGAGTTTGTCTCTTATACATTCATGAGAGATGAAGAGAATAGTGAATGCAAGTCAAAATTTGGCTTTGTTAATGTTCAAGCATAGTGATGTTTTGAATGAGACTTTTGAATAAGATGCATCAAATGAACAAGATGATTTCATTGAATTTCTAATGTTTGTAATAAAATGTTTCAAGGCTATAACATGTTTCCTTGGAAATGAGGTAAACAATATGTGAAAAAATTGCAGCAGTCCACATCAGTGTTGAATAGTGATTGGAACAAGATGTCGATGTTGAATGGCGCAAAAATCAAATAACAAGTGCCAAGGAAAGATGAAAAATAATGCATAGGTTTCAAAAGTACTTATTTTGGGTTTCAAAATGGTACATGCAAATGGTGAAAACACTTGGTCAAGATTTAGCACAAGTACAAGGAAAGACAGCTAAAAATCGCCATCTCAACAATGTTCAAGGTGAGAAAGTTTTCAAGTTATTCAAGTTTCATTTGATTAATGACCGAGGTGGGAATAAGTTTGTTTATTTAAGGACAATTTTTTGTTCTACAAATTCTAGGAAATTGCAGCAGGATGGTATCTACAACAGCAAGACATGGTCTCTAGAATCAAGGAAAAAGATTAGTTTTCATGAAAAGCTCAAATTGTTGAATTTAGGAAAATTCCAGTGGATTGAGACTAGAAGGGTGAGCCGGTTATACCCTCATCCACATGTCCAATAATGAAATAGGTTTTGGGGTCCAAAATCTTCCAATTGGGAGGACTGATCAAGTGCTCAAAATTATACTCAAAAATGAAAATTTTATGAATGTTGTGGAACCTGAAGGACTGTGAATATCACCTCATTATGAGTCCAAAGCAACTCATTTTGCGGAAAACCGACACCGTATGCTCCCAGAAGCGTGTTTTGTCCACTTTTTCAAACAACCAATTTTTTTTTTAGATGTAGGACATCCAAGTCAGTAGTCCATACAGCTAACTGGGCATGCCTACATGGTAGGGTGACTGTGCAGGCTGACTTGGTCAATGTTTTGTCTTTGGAAAATGGGATCGTGCGAAGTGGCACTTTGCTACTGGTTTGAAGTGGTGTGTTTTAATTGGTGGATTTTGTTTCCAACCACAGGCTGCCCTGTGGCCCAGCCAGGGGCTACCACATGGCCTAATTAGGGGCTTCCATGTGGCTGATCTAGGGACAACCATGTGGCAGCCCATGGGCCACCAAAATTGTGTTGAAGTACAAGCGGAGTGGGTGTGGGTCAAACCCGTTACCTCCAACACCGAGCACCAAACCTATGTCTTTGTGTCATTCATTTGTTCCTTGCTATATAGTGAGTTCCGTTAATTTGGTTTTAATTTCATGTATATAATGCAACAACGGGAGGGGTCGCGGTATCTAAATTGATCTAGATAAATATAAATGGAATATCTCCAAAGTTTCTTTTTCCCTTACTGAATTTCCTGCTCGAAATTATTTGCCCAAGACGCCTCCTTCACCGATCTGAATGGTAATTCACACATGGTAATATAACTAAATCTTATAAGTGACTCACCCATGGTATTATCCACCCATGGTATTATCCACCCATGTTATTTACCCATGGTAATGTAACTAAAAAATTCTATAAATAACAAGCCTCCTTTTTGTAAGAGGGAATATGGTCCAACACAATGCAGATGTAGCAACATTTTCTCTCTCATTTAATCAAATTGGTTTTTATGGTGCATGTTATTCTCTCTTTTCATATTTTTTGTTTGGGGTGTATTTAGTCCATGTATTATTTCATCAATATTCTCACACTCAGTTTTCACCTCCTCTTGAATATTTATTTGTTCTATATATCAGCCACCACGATCCTGGTCATTCACATAATATGTATGGTTTTTCTATGAGTAGCAATCCCTTCACCATGTCTTTCCTATGCATCAAATTTAAACCTGCAAAATTAAGATGTCGAAATATTAGATGCCATAACCAGATTTCTACTTGAAAATTTGTTTGTGTGATAACAATAACTTTTCCTTCATCTCCTTGTGAATTCATTACATTTGTTCTTGCATACCTTCTTCCTCCAAATTTGGTTTTATCCTTAGGGGAAAAATTCTATTATTTTTCTTATAAACTTTTTTAATCAGTTGTTTTCTTGGCGACTTATCCAAAATTGAGCATTCTCCATTTTTTAGAAAGACATTTTATCCCTTTTGCTTGAGCTTCCCAATCCTTATGAGGTTATGCTTCAAACCAAGGGAAAAAATAGACATATAAAATGTACTTATTCGCCCCTTCTTTGTTAGAATGCGACTCTTTCTTTTCCCATGAAAGAAACTTTTTTATTAGTCCCTAAGGTCACTTCAGATATCACACTTTCATCTAAATTGGAAAACATTTCTATGTTACCTCTCCCGTGATTTCTACACCTTGAATCTAGAAACCATACATCCTTTCGTTTTTCTTGTGCTACATTATCAGCTAAGAAAAGTTATCTTGGTTCTGATTTTCCTTTCTAAAATTTGAATTTGGTTTGTTACTTACATCATGTTTCTTCTTTCTACATTCATTTTCTTAATGACCATACTTTTTACAAAAATTTCATTGAACTTGTGATTTATCATACCTATGACCTTGTTCTTGATTTGAGCTTGGACCTTGACTTGGATTTTGACTTTTTCCCCTTCCACTTGAGTTTGAAGTTATTCCTCTTCCACCTCTATGTGGGATTCTTCCTCTTCCTCTTACATTTTACCTTCCTTTTCTTTTACCTTGACAAATTGAAACTCGTGCCTTGAAGGCATGCTACAATGATGAGTTTTTTGCTATATTCAATCTATGTTCATGAGAAATTAGTGATGCACGAATCTCATTTGATGTAAATTATGAGAGATCCTTTGTCTCTTTTATGGCCAGACTAATAGCATCAAATCTTGATGGTAAGGTCCTCAAAATTTTCTCAACTATCCTCCTTCTTCAAGTGTCTCACAATGAGACCCAATTTGGGTAACTTGTACAAAAAATTGTGTGAAGAATGAGTCTATTGTGTTAGACTCCGTCATGAAAATGGTTTTAAAATATCTTCTTAGCATTTTTAGTTAATTTCTCTTCACATTTTCCACGCCTTTGTATATCCCGTGCTTTTCCACGCGTTTGTATATCCCGTGTCTCAAAAAATATTTTTATGCTTGTGACAAGGCATTGTATGCTATTGCATCTCTTGAAATTTGCAACAAGAAACAATGAAATTGGAATCCAGAAATAAAATCTAGGAAATTGCTACCATATGAGGCTTTTGATTTAATTATCTCTTAATTAAATTGAAATAAAATTGTAATTTCATCTCATAACAACTTGTATCAGTTCACTAAGTGAGATAGACTTAGTTAGCCTAAGAATTTAGAGTTGAGGGTCAAAGGAGAGGCATGTAGAGAGATTAGATTATTTTTAGGGTCCAGTTGCAGTTGTAGCACTGGTGTGGTGTGAGTGTAACCATTTAACTCAAATTAATTGAGTTAAAATCTTTAACTAGATACAACTGAGTGATGAGATAGTGAGAGGTCAAGGGAATTAAATAAGATTTAATTCACAAGTAGTGATCTACCAAATAACTGATGATTCACTATTAATAGTTGAATGGATGTCATTTCTGATGATGACCCAGTTGAGATAGAGGTTAAAGGGAAGTTAACTATCAGTTTTATTACTAGTGAATTTCTTGGGCGCAATTATAAATTCATAGGAAGGGTCATGATGGATGGTGCAATCAAGGAAGGTTGAAATTCCTATTTAATATGGGTTTATTTCTCTAGGGATTGCGTGAGCAAGGTAGGCTAAGGGTAGGCAAGAAATTGGCCATGTGTTTGTCCAATTTTGTCTAGATCAGTGTGAATAAATTGGTAGAGTGTATGAGGTTGTGGTGAGCACACATGCATTGTATTGTTTCATCATTCTTTGGTTGATTATACCATAAATATGGAGGGGTTTTAAGTAGTTGTTTTCCTTGGAAAAATCTTATGTTGTGCGATTGATTTAATTCTTTCTCTTACTTACATGTGATTCAACAATTGTGTTTTCGCTTCTGCAATTGGTAGAGTAGATTCAAGTATTTGTTTTAGCATATTACAAGATTAGTTTGAATTTACGTGGATTTTCTACATGGTATCAGGGAAGGAACATTTTGGGCATCTATTTTTCAGAGAATATGTGAAATTGTCGATGCAATTTTTTTTTTTTTTTAAATAGCATATTTAGATTCCTTGTGAAAAAAAACCCAAATTGGAAAAAATTGATTGAATCAGAGCTTAGATGAGGGATATATCATCGATTTAAAATCAATTCCTTTTTTAGAAAATTTTGTGACGACCGGACAATAACAATGTGCATGAGTCAAGAACCTACATGCACTTGAGGTACTAGATGCATGCAAATATCTTAGGAGTAAAGAAGAGGTTAGATACTTGGTGGTTGAGAGGGAGCACAAATTTCCTCTCAACATGTAGTCTCAGAAGTAGTATCAGAAGGTTGTGGAGCAGCCACAATTGGAGAAGTAGAGAGGAGTCTGAGTGGAAGAGTCCACTAAAGAAAAGACCTCCAGGAGGGGGAAATTTGGAGCCATATCGGTAGAGGGAGTACACTCAGCTATACCTCCAGGTGAGAGTTTGGGTGATGTGCAGATATAATCCTAAGAAGAAATTTGGGCAGGGTCCATTGAGATGGTGTGCCTCATGCATCGAACCTAGCTATGATGAGCCCACAATTTAACTGTAGCACAAAGGATCAGTTGGATTGATGTTGTCAGATGTCAGGAAAACAAAAATCAGGGTGAAATATGTTTGATACTAGATCACAAGTCAGAGTTGGTTGCAATTTAGTGTGCATGGATGCGGATGTCAACAATAGCGCAGAGAGTCTAGTAGACATGTGCAGTATCTAGCAAGAGTACGAAGAATCTAATGACAAATGCATTATACGGATTGAGTTGTTTAGATGCTATTCAATTTCAAGAGAGTTGCATATGCAAAGAACACTAGAGAAGTCTTGGATATAGAACATTCCAAAGTTATCATATCAGGATAGATTGATTTCTTTCCTGTTGAGAGGGAGTGTTGAAATTTGCAACAAGAAACAGTGAAATTGGCATCGAGAAATAAAATCCAGGGAATGGCACCCATAAATGGCTACCATATGAGGCTTTTGATTCAATTATCCCTTAACTAAAATTAAAGAAAATTTTAATTTCATCTCATAGAAACTTGTATCAGTTAACTAAGTGAGATAGACTTTGTTAGCTCAATAATTTCAAGTTGAGGGTCAAAGGTGAAGCATGTAGAGTGATTCTATTATTTTTAGGGTCTAGTTGCAGTTGTAGCACTATTGTGGTGTGAGTGTAATCAGTCAATTCAAATTAATTGAGTTAAAATCAGTTTCACTAGTTCTAACTAAGTGATGAGCTAGTGAGAGGTCAAGTGAATTAAATTAGATTTAATTCACAGGTAGTGATCTAACAAGTAGATGATGATTCACTATTAATAGTTGCATGCATTTCAATTTTGATGGCGACCCAATTGATTAAGAGGTTAAAGGGAAGTTAACTATCAGTTGTATTATTAGCGAATTTCCCGAGCGTAGTTATAAAGTCAGATGAGGGCTCATGATGGATTGCGCAATCAAGGAAGGTTGAATTTCCTATTTAATAGTGATTTATTTATCTATGGATTTCGTGAGTAAGGGAGGATGAGGGTAGGCAAGAGATTGGCTATGTGTTTGTCCAATTTTTCCTAGATCAGTGTGAAGGAATTGGTAGATTGTATGAGGTTATGGTGTGCACACATGCATTGTATTGTTTCATGATTCCTTGGCTGATTATACAATAAATATTAATGGGTTTTGAGCAATTGCTTTCCCCAGGAAAAGCTTGTGTTGTGCGATTTATTTATTTCTTTCTCTTGCATGTGACTGAGCAATCGTGTTTTATATTCCTCAAATATTTTAGAAGGATTCAATATCTTGTTTTAGTACATTGCATGATTGGATTGAATCCATTGGTGTAATTTCTACAACATCTACTGGTTCTTGGAACCCTTTCTCCACCAAATACCAAATATCTTTAGAAGAAAATAAATAATTCATTGTAATAGCCTAATAGTCATAATGTTTTCCATTAAACTAAGCTATATTAGGATTAGTCAATCTTGTGCTTGATGATTCCATCTTTGTCTATTACTGTAATAAAATTGTAAACCTGCTCCGGTACCATGCAAAATTTGTGGCAGAAGGGCATGCTTAAGACTACACCTCGGACATTAATTCAAATAATTTAACCTGCCCCACAAAAAAACGTTAACAACTTGGACAAATTTTACGTGCAATGAGTACAATGCAAAGACAGAGTGTTTGTGTGGTAGAATATAGGTGTGAAAATTTCCAGGACGAAAACACAATAAACATACTTTTGATTATGATTTCAAATACAAGAAAAATACATTCCCATGAAATATGAAGGATGTTTCTCCTCCACTAAGTAAAAATAAGAATTATTATGGATATTTACACTTCACTAGTTGCTGCAGAGTTACTCAATGTAAAACCAGTAATCAATTGTTTTACGCGCTCACTGAAAATCACTTGACAATTTTCTCTACAACTAAGTTCTCAAACTTGCTTCCCCAACTAAAAAAGAATTCTTAAAACATGCATTCAAACATACATTTTTTAATATTCTAGTTCATGACAAATCAAAGCATTAAAACACAATGTGGGTGTTTCTACGAAAATATAATTTTCTGAAATTGTAAAGGTTATGCAGTACTAACACCAGTTCTCAAACATACGATTTACCAACTCTGCATTAAATAATTCTTTGTTCTTAATTATGTGAAGTGTTGGGGAATGGGGATTTTTTACTATATTCATACTTTTAATTTATATTTTTTTCCTTGACTCTCAAAAAAAAAATTGCAACCTGCAATTAAAAAAATGATTGCTTGATTTACTTGTGTACTTCAGTTATGGTTTTGTCGTTAGTCATTAATACGGTGGTTAGGAGTAATTTTCCAACACTCTTTTCTTCTCTCCTCCACAGGTAGACTCAGCACAACACTGGTGCTCAGAATATGGTGGCCTACCTGTCCCTTAGTATTTCAATTTTTTTTCTTTTCTAAATTATCTTGCACAACTATTTTTCGTTTTCTTCATCGTGTAGTGCACCTCGTCTCAATTCTTTGCACAACATAAACCTTTTTAAAAATTCTATGTGGAAATGAACACAGTCATCTAATCACAATCTATTGCATAATGGTGGAAAGTCTTTTAGTGAATATTTTACCTTTCCTTGAAAAATAATGCCCCTAATATAAGTTTCTCTTCTAATATTTCTTATGCCACTCCTACCCGTGTTTTTCTCGCAACATCGCATCTTGATTCAACTTAGTGTGCTACAATACTCTAACCATCTTCTTATCATAGAATACCATGTTTCCATGTGATAGCATAGTACTGTTGCCGCATCATACCTTTTCCCTATCTGATATGTCATATCTTGTAACAAAACTTCCATTTATTGTAGTCATCTTATACAACCTGCAAAACCACACACTAATTTTTCTAAACAAATAGCATCCTTATAGTGCGAAGTTTCCTCTCTTGATGTAGTTTGAAAAACACATTATTTTAACGTTTATTTTACTAACATTATTTTTTCATCATGAATCTCGTTTAGATGTCAGGTATTTTGGACATTGAGTGCTTTAGCATTTATTCATAAATGAGAGACATGGCTCCACCCACAAAGAAAATACCAAGCAAGGAGGTTGCAAAAAGCGGTATAGCTTTTTTGGTTGAAAGTCCTATGATGTCTTTTCACCTCTATATTGACATGGCTTTCCATCTAAACAAATCAGTGTCAATGATCTGGTTAGATATTTATCAAACATTATCTTGTAGGGGAGTACATGAATGAATAAGATGGCTAAGTGTTAATCCAAATGGAATCTAACAAGGGAAAAAAATCAAATTCATTAGATTAGATCGAAACCCATGCCATTGTGTAGATCTCGAAAAATGAATCGAAAGAAACTTAAATGGGAAAAATTTGACTCTGTATGCAGAATTTATTCAAGGTCAAAGTCAAATTAAAACTAGTCAAATTCAATGGTCAACTCAAGTTTCTAGAAGACAAGGGTCATGGTTCGAGCACCAGTGAGATTTTGACACACGGCACATCCAAAACGAGGCATTTGGCTGTTTTTGGTTGGTATAATATGGACCAATTCCAAGGAAACATGTGGTCGTATCGGAGGCGAGATGTGGCCTTTTATGGGCGGTCGAAAATATAGTTAACAAACCAACAAAATAGAATGACATCTAATCCCGAGACCTTTTCTTCGTAAATATGGTGCCTTATCGATTGGGTTAGTGGTGGATTTTATTGCAATTATCCGTCGAATACATATTTGAAGTGATAAGATTATTTTAATAAACAAAAAAAATGGCAGCGGCTCACCAAGATTGGTGGCGCTACCATACCTTCCCCAACCTTATGATATATTTATATGTTAAACTCCGTCAGCGTATGTGGCAAGGCCTACATACCATAAAATAATATATGTTTATGTTTTATGTGGTGCGGGGTGGCGGATCGATTGACCCCATCACCAAATCATTCTGAATTTTTTTATATTATATAAAATGTAACGAATTAGATAGAGCGGCGGGGAGGTTAGGATTTAACCCTATGATCTCTCATTCTTTATTAGAAAAGCATGCCAATGAACCAAAGGAGGGAATTTTTATTTATGCATCAAGAGGAGTTTTTATGCACATAAGGGAAGCAATACAATAAAACTTAGAAGGCTTGTTGTGGGAGATCTAGAAAGACTTTTTGAGTGCCACAAGTTGCATTGGATTCTTGAGGTTGAGTATAACTCAACAATTCTATTCAGAAGTTACGTTGATGAAAAGATGATGTACTTTTATGGCTTTGAAATTTTAATAAAGAGGACTCCCCATTGAATATTAGGCTTGGAGATATAGGCTTTGAGCGATAGCTAAAATTCGTTATCAATTTTTTTGTGTTTTTTATCTTATGTAATTTTGTTATTTCTTTTTATTTGTTGCAATTTCATTACAATTTCACATTTTATTTGATATGAACTTTGTTTAATGGTGATTTTAAATACATGCAAAAACATTTTTAAAAGTTGAATAAACCAACTATCAATTTTGATCGGGATTTAAATCAAGTGTACCTTAACATCACAAGGTCTTGTTTTCCTAAAGTAGAAACACACGCTGCCATCATTCCATGTGCTAAAACCATCAAGTATCTTTCACATATATGTTTTTTATTATCCATGTGCTAAAACCGTTGAATGGATAATTAATAGCATAGATTTGAAAGGTATGACTGTCATAAATATCCATGGTTTAGGGGTAGAAACATACACATATTCACACCATGAAATACTACAATGTGCCACATCACCAGCTGACCCTTACTGCCAAATGGTATGAAAAATTTCCTATGGCTATCAAGTATATCCTCAAGAATTGGTTGTAGGATCTCATCAAGTTTCAATATTGATCTAACAATATTTATAAGAGAAAATTCTTTAGAAAATAATATCATATATTAGCAGTGATGTGTTGCAGGTTGTATGGGAGACATGATGCATAACTGTTTGAATAAGATTGGGTGCCAATGGTGTATATGTATGCTTAAGAAAAGAAAATATTTAACTCGGTAGACATTCTAGCATCCTCTATACATTCCAATGTAAACCAAGCCAAATGGGTGTTCAAGGGAGAGAAACCTAAATTATACATGGCATCATATCTGCTAGATGTTTTATGTGCTAGATGTCAGTTTGATACATTAGGATGGAGGTGTAACTTTCCTCTAGATGTAAAACATGTATAACTTTACTCTAGAACTCTATGGGATACCAACTATAAATGATTGTACCATATGATCATTGAAAATTTTACATCGCCCATATATCACATATTATTTGATATAAAATCCCTTTGTATGTTACATAAATCTAGAGAATCACTTCAGGTTATTGTCAATTGGTTCATTCCCATCGATTCCACATATATTATAAGGGTATTTAGAGCTTATAAGAGTCCACATCAATTATCTTTATTTGTTACTAATAAGATAGTGTTGCAAAAGGTAACTTACTAGACTACAACTCGACATACAAGAACATTGGTTAAAGCAAAGAAAAATTTGGTTGAGGCAAGTTCTTCAAGATGTGAGAGAAGTAGAGATAACATGAATAATTTTATAAAATGTGATAATAAAATCATGATTAAACTAGCCAAAAATATTTTATACGATGCAAGATCTAAATTTACTGAGACTCACTATCATTTTGTCAAAGAAAATATGCACTCCAAGGAAATTGATCTAGTTTATTCTTATACCAATGAAAATGTGGCTGCCATATTTACATAGCCTCTTGGAAAGGAAAAAAATGAAATATGTATGAATTGGTTAGGTGTGGTGTAAAACAAATTTCTCCATTAAGGTAGAGTGTCAAAATAATGGCGAAATCTAAAATATTCTCCTATTAATAGAACTTGTTATGTTTTTATTTGGATTTATTACCTAATGAGATTATTTTAGTTGTCAAATCTTGTATTCTAAGAATTTGTTCAACTTGATTGTAGCTCGATATATATGTATGAGATTGTTGGTTATGTGAATGCAAGTGTGACTGGGATGTAGTCTTTTATGAGAGTTATTGTCTCACCAAATAAGCTACAACCCTTCTTCTGATAATTTGTATTCTATATTTTCTAAGTATATCTTGTTGTTTAAAATACGATTTTGAATGCATAAATAGATTAATCACCATGAAAAACCCCTAAGGCACTCGATCCTTGAAAATTAAAAAATTTGAACTTATGATTTCTAAAAAATTGTAACGTATTTTGGACAAATATTACCACAAAAAATGTTCACAAAAGTGTCATTTTGTCTATTGTTTAGACTACCCATAATTGTTTGAATAACAAATTTTTGTTATTGGATTCAATATCACATGTTTAGAGTTATAATTTGAGTTTGATAATGTAAAATTTGATTTGAATTCAAATATCTCCACAAAATTTGAATAAAATTAATTATTAAATTCAAATATATATCATTCATTAAATTATATATATATATATATATATATTAGCATATATGTAAATTTTTCATATCTATTATTAATTTATTAAAAATATAACTAACTAACAATACTTACCCATGTTTTTAATATGTAATACAAAAAAAATTAACATATGTGGCCTGACCCTGGCCAGGGGTGCCCTTGTTCTTCTGCTCATACCCATTCTTTAACTTTTTTTTGAGCCTGGACATGGGCGCCTTTTTTCTTCTCCTCATACCAGTCCATGCTTGATAACCCTAATGCAAATGAAATGATGAATCCAGTTGAATCCCTTACAAAAATGTCATCTAGTTGAATCGCTTTCGAAGATGTCAAATGAACAAGAAGGGAAAATTCAATGGAATTGAAAATAGTTATGCGACTTTGAAAAGGGAATGTGAGCCAAATTTAAAAAGTAAATAGTTAAGACAAAATAGGTTAAGAAAAAATATTTGAGACAAAAAGATAGTTTTAAGATGAAATAATTAATTTAGCTTAAATAAATGTCTTAAACACCCCCTAGGTGTAGTATTGTTGTAGGCTTGTTATGAATTTAACTACTACTCTAATGATCCGAACTTAAACATGAATGCAACAAACTACAAACATAACCATAAATACAGAGATACAAAAAAAATAACACTTCATTTAATTATATTAAAGAACTGAAATATGCTTACATACATAATGGAAATAGACAAGGTCGGGTGATGGTAGCTTATCTCTAAGAAGATATGTGGAGGTTACATGCCTCTAAACTATGTTACAATGAAGCTCAAAGCCCTATTTATTATTCAGAAACAATGGAAAATACTAAAAATCCAAAAACCTAACCCTAGGAGATGAATCGCCAAAATTGTGGGCCGCATTAGGGTAAATTGGTACATCAACTTCCCATGGTTGTAATTTTTTCATACGATCTTCATTTGATGCGCACAATACCTCGTTAGAAAGATCTATATGAGGAATTTTGGGATCTGAAAAACTTCCAAAAATAGTAAATTTTGCTACAATTCAAGAAACTGAAAGAAACAATAGTGGGGGTCTAAGTGGAATAAGTGCCTGGCCACCAATATGCACCTAGATCAATCCTCCCCCCTTTGGAAGCAATGGTCCCTATTGTGTTGAGTGCCTTCATGAGATGGGAAAACTTCTGTTGAACTTGGTCCATGGTGAGCCACTTTCCTTGGTGCAAGAGTTGGCCAGCTTTGACAATGAAATCCTATTGGATCTTATGTTGGTGAGTGTTCTTGATCTGTGTGTCCATGATTTGATCAGTTGTGGCATGTTCCATGCACTTTTTGGGTTTAGCTTTGTTGGTGTGAATTCTTCTTCAATGTATGATGTGTCGCGTAATGGTGTATATGGCTACAAGGAATCAATATTGAAAATTTGGTGCATGCCAAGAAATGCGGGAATGTTGAGCTCAAAATCATTGTCTCCCACAACTACAAGGATGGTTTAAGGCCCTTATCGCAGTGTTCTCGAGCTTCTCGAGGCTCTCGTAAGGTATTATTTCTGCTGCATGCAACCAAAATTTCTCTCCCACTCTGAATCTTATTTGGAACCCGATGTTGAACATGTTGTTGCTTCTACATCGCATTAGACTTCTTCAAGATTTCGTGAACCTACTCGCAGATCTATTGGATGCATTTAATAAATATAGTTACTTTATCAACCTCACACAATACATGTGAGGATTCTCTATATGTAGTCGAATCAGGTATGGAAACATCAATCAGAAACAACAGTTGAAATCCTAAATACAGTTGAAAGGGACTGCGACTAGTGGAGTTATGGAGAAATTTGTTATAATAGTGTTTCACATAGGGAAAGGTCTCATCTTAGGTTCATGGATGCTGAGAGTTGTACATGTAGAGTATGCACACTATCATCATGTTGACGAACTCTATCTAGACATCAGTTTGGCGATGGAATGCAATCGACTTGTTGAGCTTGGTCTCCAATAGTGTTCAGGCTTGACTATAATGTGCTCAGGAACCTGCTATCCCAATCTGATATTATGGTTTGTGGGATCCCAAAATGTACCCACAATTGTTCAAAGAATATTTTTCGAGTGTCCTCTACTATGATACTCTTCTTGCAGGCCGCCAATATATCCATCTTATAAAATATGTCCACGACCACAAATTCAAATGCATTACCATGTGTTTGTGCTCAACCTAGTGTTGCCTAAATTGTGTTCATTAATTGTCAACCAGGGTTGGTAAACTGCTAAAGTGTGGTGCACTATATGTGCCTAGGTATTTGTTTCTCACTACGTTGTGTTTAGTGTTTTATGATGTTTTTGGTTTTATGGTTTTATGTTTGAAAAGGGAAAGAACTAAGTGCTGGTGAAAAGAAGCTATTGGTTACTTAAAACAAAACAAAGCCTAAACTATGGATGACAAACAACAAATGCAAAGCTTGATAATGACCTCATTGCAAGAATATAAATCACAACATGAGCTTGAACTTATCCAATTCATTCATTAAAGGTGTGTTGGAAGAGCTTGAGAAATGGACAAGTTAAGTGTAAATGAAGTTCTCCTAAATAAACAATCAACTCACAATATTACAAAATGATTATTTGTAACACAGTAAGGTTTCTATTCTAGATTAACCTATGATGCTGAAGTTACCCTATTCTGCAACTTTACTTATCACTTCTAGGCCTTATTCATAAGTTTTGAGATTTTCTAAAATAATGCTTGGGAAAAAGGCTATAGGTGAATTTGTAAAAGATTTGCAGAATGATCAAAGCCTTAAACTGATATTACTGACCCCTGTTCATGTGATGATGTATCAATATAAATTCAGAAAAAAAGTAAGTTGTAAATAATGAAGGCCGAGAGACTAATTTTGACAACTAGCACTACTTGAAACACAATGGATAACACTAGGCTAGAAAGCGGTCTATCAATTTTAAAATGCAATGACTACACTTAAACTAGAATGCCATTAATCTTTTCTTGAAACAAAATGAACTGAGACTGAACTAGAGTGCTTCTAATCTACTTGAAGTACAGTGAACAAAGTTAAACTAAAATGCCATTATCAAACTGGAAATGTAGTGACAGAGCTAAACTAAATGCAATCAACCTCTGAAGTGCTATAACTAAATTAACATGCAACTAGTTTATGGAATTCTACAGCCCATCTCGTTCAATAGGAATGATATCTTGGAAGAGTTTGTAAAACAAGTCTGGTTGTATTATTCAATGCAATTGAACATAAACATAAGATTGAAAGCAAATACAACTAGAATCTAAGACACCACAGCTGTTTCTTATTCATTGTTAATGATGTTTTGGAAGAGTTTGTAAGAGTAAGACCGGCTGTGACACTTAGTGTAAACAAGCATAAATCATAAAATTTGAAAGGAAATGCAACTAAAACCTACAATACCACATCTATGCCTTATTCATCGTGATGATATTTTGGAAGAGTTTATAAGAGTAAGTCTAGCTGTGATAATTAATGTAAACAAGTATGAACATAAACTTCAGAAACTTGCCTAAGCTAGAAATGAAAACGAGACTAAAATACTTATCTAAACCGTATAAACAAGGCTGCTCAGGTAGCAGGGGCCCTCTACCACCAGAATAGCACGAAATCTACTTCAAAATTGACTCAATGCTTTCAAGGAAATGATGCTTCTTTCATTAAAGAGAAATTACTTCAAAAACAGAGTGTTTTCAGACTTCTGAAATCTAGCAATCAACCACAAAATCTAACCTTGTCTCTCGGTTTCCCGAGCCATATTTGTAACAAATTTACATAACTGTCTTGAGATAACCTAGGGATAATTGTCTTTCCAAATAAAAACCAAAATAAGACTCTGATGGTGGTCACGTAATACAATTAAGGGCATCTAGATTGTCCTTGTCCTATTAGGAGTCTCTCTCCTAGTTTGAGTTCCCACGTACATAACTGCCTACAGAATTCCGTTCAAACTTCGTGGAGAGCAACAAATGATGAGGGAATGATGTGGAATATGACCATATGTGTTTTCCTTTGAGATGACACCTGGAACCTGTGTAGACATAAAGACAGCTAAAGAATCGACCACTAGCTACAGAATGTCTGCATTCTGTAGCTAGATCTAGTTCAAAAAGTACTACAATGACAAAATCATAAAAACATAGCAAGTTAGTCATGATATATATTCTTAAAGAAATTTTAACTAATTCTACTAATCATTTGAGCCTGTGATTAATAATGGACAAAGGAAATGGAGTGGAATGTGGTGGAAGAAAGAACATCTCATCTTTGGAGCTCAACCCATGCTTGGTAGAAGGGACGCCAGACATATAGTCAATGGAGATGGATTCCCAAGGTTAGTTGGGATTAGGTAGAGGAGTGTAAATCCCTTACTTATTGATTATTGGCTTGGAGATGGCGTAGGAAGTGCATGATCTGATATATTTTCTAACATCACATCGGAGTTTTGGCCAATAAAATTTCTTTTGCAAAATTTCCACAAATTTCTCCACACCAATGTGTCGTGCAACCGGATTGTAATGTGCCTCCCAAATAATCTTGGCACACTAGCTTGAAGGAACAAAAAGGTGGCCTAGGTTGCATAATAATGTAGACTGGAGGTGGAAATCATGGATTTTTTTTCCATATAATAACATCTGATATGTGGAGGAAAATTTTGGATCATTATTGTATAGCTGCAGCTATCCAGAGGTTGGGTGGCTGCAAGGGTTCAGAAAAGTAGTTAGTTCTACTACTAGGGGCTGAATGAGGCAATTTGCAACATCATTGGTTCTTCCCTTTTTGTATTTAATGTTCAATTGGAATTATTTCAGATATGTAGACCACTTTCGATGGAGATTGTTCTGCAACTTCCCTTGTGTTTGTATAAACTAGAGAGGTCAGTGATTAGTGTGGGTGATCATCTCCTTCCCCATAATGAAATGATTCCATTGTATCAAAGCCTAAATAATCAAATATCATTCTTTACCATAGGTGGGGTACTTACGAATTGTATCGAAAAGTGTCTCACTATGATAGGCCATTGGATTTATGTGTTGGGTGAGGACTTCAACAATAGAATAGTTGAAGGCGTCTCTCTCAATTTCAAATGGTTGTTTCAGGTATGCCATTTTGAGTACCAATGCAGTGAAGAGGCAGTGCTTCAACTTAGTTAACTCCTTATGTTGGGTCTCAAACCAGGAAAAATTTCCTCTCGCTCTTCCCTTGGTAATTTGACTCAAAGGCCAAGTGACATGGGAGAATCCCAACATGAACCTCCGATAAAAAATTGTAAGGCCGAAGAAGTTGTGAAGCTTTGTGAGAGTGTTCGGGGTTGGCCAATCTTGAATGACTTGGATCCTAGTCAAATCGTCATGCACACCTCACTAATCTATGATGTAACTTAGATATTAAATCTAAATCATGCCAAATGTCCATTTCTCCAAGTTGGCACACAATTTGTGCTTCCACAGGATTTGAAGGACCGACTGAATGTGTTTCAAGTGTTCTTATCAACTCTTGTTGAAGATGAGGAAGCAATCCAGATAAAAAACCATAAATTATTTGGTGAAGGGCTACAATATGCAATCCATTAGCCTCATAAAAGTAGTAGGGGAATTTGTTAACCTCAAGGGCATAACCAACCATTCAAAAATCCCTTCCTTGGATTTGAAGGTAGTATTCCATACATCTGTGGGATCTATTAGAACCTGGTGATATCTAGACTTTAGATCGATCTTGTTGAAATACTTAGCATGATTGAGTTATTATATAAGGTCAGAAATCCATGGGATTGGATATCTATTCCTCACAGTGATTTTTTTTAGTGCCCGATAATCAATTCAGAGCCTCTAGGTCCCATCCTTCTTTTGTAGAAGTACAATCAAGTTCCCTTCTTTTGGTATTTTGTATAAATTTTTACCCAAAGAAGTAATAATTTTGTGAGGCCTTGACTCATACACGAAATGAATCTTCCAAAAGTATGGTTAGCATAATAATGCATCACAAACTCTAAGAGGAGCAACATCACACAATACCTCATTTGTGAAGGGATTGATGTTGTAGGGAAGGAAACACTATTGGCTAACATGAAGATATCATCCTTGGTGAAGTCACTCGATGTTGTATGAATGAATGTGTGGTGTGGTCGGTAGGCCCAACGACTTTATGAAATTTATTTAAATGAGATTATTTTGTCTCCCATTGTAAAAAATAAACTGCAACAAAGAACTCTTCACCCACATCTATGAGTGAAAGAAGTGCTCCCCCTCCTCTAGATCTTCGGGTTCCACCTTTTGGAGCTTGGTGGTGGTTATCATCGCAGTGGGTTACGTGTCAATGACCTACTTACACTTCTCGTTTATATTTTTATGTTGTGTCTAAGAATAAAAGCATGCATCCATCTCTGAGTCCTTCATCTCGACCACCAACGACTACTTTGTATGGCATCCATTCATGTTGTGAGTGGTAGTTTTATGGAATTCACACCATTTTTCGGTGTCCTTCTTCTCCTTGGCTTGCAGCTTTGAGAGTTTCCCTTGGGAGCCCCAACTAGGCTATTTCCTTTTCTTTGTGGTTTGGAGCTGCCTTTTCTCTGCTTTGGGTTCATAGATATAATGTATCGCTTCTTTTGCTTGAAGATATGCTTAATCTTCGTAGCATATAGGCATGATGCACCAAGCGAGAAGATGTCCTAGAATGCCATCTTCGCTTGAATGTATTTGTGCAAAAAATCGTGGTACTTGAGCACCAGATGTTTCTTAGAATATTTGATACCCAACTTTGTGTTGAGGGTATGTATAAAATTTTCCAGCTCATGCACATCTTGATCCCTCTACTACCGCAACATATTTCATTGTATGTACTTATTGTCATAACTCTCGACAGGGTAACATTATTCCTTCATGGTGTCTTGGAAATAATTCCAAGTGGATGCAGCCAAGAATAGTAAGGGTACCTCTCAACCTTTCTCTCATAGCAGGTTTCCCAATAGTCCTTGACATTGGGATTGACTTTTAGGAGTGCAAAAGTAATCTTTTCCCTCAGGGAAATATCATGAACAAAAAAAATATCCTTCCAACATATTTAACCATTTATCTATGAAATTTGCATCTATCTAGCCTTCAAATGTGGGAATGTCAAATTTAAATCATACATTAGAGGGAGTGGAACCTCCAGAGTGGTTGTTGGATGAAGATGTATCGTCTGTGGCCATCCGCCGAAGGATCTGGGAAAAGTTATCCATCATCGCATTCCTTGGTCACTCGAGGGCTTTTACAAGAAATATTTTGAAAGGATATCCTGCTTCCTCATGTTTATTTCCTTCCGCCATGGGTGGCTATTGGGATTTGCGAGGCTAGTCTTGGAAAGGTTCAACCAGTTTGAGCACTAACTCATAATGTGACCTTGTTGGGGAAATGTGAAGAAAAATAGAGAAAGAACAGACTCCTCTGATACCACTAATACGAACTTAAAGTGGAACACAACAAAATATAGAGATAGGAATAAATACAGAGATGCAATAGAAATAACACTTCATTTCCCTCGGATGCGGGTGTCAAGGTGTAAGGTTACAGAGATGGGCCTGCGGGATGGCGCATGGCAAGGCCACATGGCCACTCGCAGGCCTCACTTATGGCACCTCCATGCCTTTAATACTCAAGGCCGCCACCCTGTGAGGAATTTATGTCGTTGCGTGGGTCATGGCCACCAACATTTCAAAATGCCGCCATTTGGTTCTTCTTCTCAGCTCCTCGCCTCTGTGCTTGGGTTTCAGTTCTTGCCTCAGCTTTGTCTGATGGATTCCATGCCATATCTGTTTCCACCTATCTGATTTGGTTGCTCCCTGGAGGCTGAGGCACCCAGCTCTCGCACCTCCCTCGACAGGCGTTGCAACCTGGGCTGCTGTGTTGAATTCCTCCCCGAATTTCATTATTCTTAGAGCCCCTTTTTTCCTCTGCAATCCTCCCCCCCACTCGAGCTCAATTCACCCTCTGCCTCTTTTCCCACTGCCGCCATCTCTATCAATTCCCTCTCGCTGCATGTAGACATGCCTCAGCTCAGGCATTGCTTGAGATGTCGAAGAGGTAGTTCCAGGGCACGCTCTTCTGGCCGGCGTCACTCTTCCACTTCCAGCTCCTCCTCGTCTTCTCATGAGCGTCTTCAAGGTCGCTACCCTGACACACATAGTTGGCATGGTCATCTGGCCACCTCCTCCCCCAGGTGCATTGCCTCTAATTACATGACGCCTCCTCTCTCTCGTACCGCTGCCTCTGCCTCTCTGTATATCCCGACTACTGCTCATTTTCATTTCCAATGCAACACCAACCGCCCTCTTGTTGTGGCGTCAGTCACGGTTTCCTTTCGAGAAATTCCTGAGGTAATCCCTAGCCCCTCCTCGCCCACATTCCCGAGTAATATGTCTAGTCCCTCTGACATCGTGCAACCTCCTCAAGCTTCGAATAGTGGTACTTCTAACAAGATGGGCGATTGCAGCTTGATCCATCTTCATTACAAAGGAAAACAAGAAGGCGGATGCAGTGCAGGTGCGGCAGCAGCTCAACGTGGCCCCTTACTGGGCGATGATGATGGATATTGGTGCCGAATTGAATAAGAGCCTCCCTCGGATGACTATGGTCTTTAGTTCTACTGGCCTTGTCCAAGTAATTTTTTTCAGATCTCTTGTTATTTTTGTTGTTTTGGGATGTATTAGTCTATGTCACGATGTAGCTGGTTTCCTCCATAGATGCAGCATTACAAACCTTTCATGGGTTGGTTTCCCCATGCGGGCAGCTCAATTTTTGTTATTTTTCTGGACTTGTGCCAACACTGATGGCCTGCACTATTGAGGCCATGGCCTAGCTATAATATATTTTTCACTAATAGAATTACTCTTACTTAGAAAAAAAAAAAAAAAACACTTCATTTCATTAATATCAAAGAAGTGAAATATTTTTACATACATAATGGAAGTAGACTAGCTTGGGCGATGGTCACTTATCTCTGACAACATATGTGGTGGCTACATGACTCTAAATTGCGTTACAATGAGGCTCAAAGGCCTATTTATTATTAAGGAAAAATGGAGCACCCTAAACATAAAAAAACCTAACCCTAGGAGATGAATCACCAAAGTTGTGGGCCTTATCGTGGTAAGTTGGTACATCAACTTCCTAGGGTCATAACTTTGGCATACGACCTCCAATTGATATGAACGATACCTCGTTAAAAATATCTATCCAAGGACTACAACTTTTGATGACAAACTATGTCATATTTTCCCGTTTTCCAAAAAAACGTCGTTTAGGACCTCAAAATGACTCCAGAAGTTCAAGACCCAAAAAATACCAAAAATAGTAAATTGTGCTACAATTAAGGAAACTAAAAGAAACAATGGTGGGTTCCAAGTGTAATAGGTGGGTGAAACCTTTCATTATTCATTTTATTTTTCTTTTTTTATTGCAAAAATAAATTCAATACTCTAATGATTTGTTTCATGACAATATGAATGGACGCAGCTCAAAGGTAACTTCTATGACCCATTTTTTTATTTATGATTGTCATAGTGATTTTTTGTGCAACATCAACAACATTAATAAGAAATAAACATGTTTTAATTTAATTGAGGATTCACTAATAAGATGTCAATGTCTAAAGAATCTCTGTGTTGTGATTTAATCTCTCTTTCTCAGTTAAAGAATAATGTTCGCAGATAGTTGATTATTAGTTCAAGTTTTAAATTTTAGTTAATTGAAGAAATAATGACGCAACTAATTGTTAGTTCAAATCATATTCACGATATTTTTAGAAATTTTCAAAATTATTTAAAAAAATAAATATTTTTAGAAATGATTATTATTAAGTAGATCTAAGTTATATCTAAAAATATTTATTTATTTTTAGAAATGATTATTCTTAAGTAGATCTAAGTTATATCTAAAAATATTTATTTATTTTTAGAAATGATTATTCTTAGTAGATGTAAGTTATTTCTAATGAAGATGTAGTCATTTAATTTATTTAATAATGAAACAAAAACACTTTAATTTATTTGTACTAAGGATATTTTAGGAAATTGTCAATATTTTTAGAGACGGTTAACATTAAACCAGTCTAAATAAACATATTTAATACCAATATCACACAGGGCTTGCAGTGTCATTTCGTGCCACAAGGGTGTCACGTATTAAGCATTTTATCTCTTTACTAATTTTTGTTGTCCATAGGATGCTCTTCATGAGAAGAGGTTTGATGTTATTCAAGAGAAGGGGTCGAGTAGATTATGGTATACATCCACAGCAGGATTTCTCCATGATTATGATTACGGTCATTTTAGATGGTTGACATTCAACCACTATGCAGGCATATATGCAAGGAACCCTCATACTTTGAGTAGAAAGAGATGTGCATAAGAAAGTAAAACTAATCCAAGTATGGGTGTGCATAAGAAATATGTGCATTAGTAGAAAATATACAAGAAAAAATAAGTTAAGAGCTTAAAAATATCACAATATACCATGCATAATGTTTTAATTTTTGTGGAAGTGCAAACTCAAACCTAAACACAAAATATAGTTTATTACTTGTGATTTAGATAGAAAAACAACAAAATAATTGCTCCTTTATATAAATTAAATAAAAAAAAATAACTAAGTTATTGTAATTTGTGAAATACAACAATGTATTTATGCGTGTGATGTTTCTAGATCAATCACTTTTATTGGATACTATAAATGTTGACAACATCCAAATTTTGGCATCCTCAAGGGTTGAGGAAAGTATAAAATAATCACATATACAATATTATGCATATTTTTTAGAACAACCCACTTCTACTCATTTTATTTAAATCTTAGTCAAAATTCTAATTTGCATAAATCCCACATTCAAGAGGATAAGTGCTAAATCATAGCAATAAAAGGATTCATTTGAATTGTGCCTTAGTCGGCATGATGCCTTGAGTTGCAGTTAGCAGGAGTGACATGGCCATGTCACTGAGTTAATTCAGTCAATTCAAGTTTGTTGGCTAGAAGTAGAGTTGTGCATGAGTTGATTGCTAAGATATAATAATCTAGTGGAGTTATAGTTAGTGAAACCTAGTTATCTAATCTCTAATCATTAATAGAGTGAGTAGGAATTCTATTGAGTAGTTTTAAATGTTTTTAACTTGTTGATCTCTCAGTTTAGTAAATTTACTAAAAAATATCCCTATTCATGCATGCAATTCAAAATTATTAGATGAGTGGAAGGAAAAGGAATAAATGTATTTATTGTTGTATATTGTTGAGTGTAGAGAGTTTTCAAATAGAAAATGAGGCTTTTCTCTTCGTAATTGTGCAATAAAATAGGAGCTTCCCCTATTCTTTAGGAGCTAATTTCCTCAGTAATTTCCCAAGGAAATATGAGGAGAAAGGGTCCTATATTTGGGTAAGGATTTTCTAGAGAAGATGTAGGAGGAGGAGATCAACATTCTAGTTCAATTTTAGCTTCAAGGATTGAATTTTTCATTATAATAGATAAATTTTTCTCATTTGATATAATGGAAACAGAGGAGGGTTTTTTTCCCAATTGGGTTCCCTAGTAAAAATAGTGTGTTCATTGTGATTGAATCATTGCATGTGTTTCTATTGAATGTTTTCCCTTCTATACATTGAGTAGAAGAAATTTGTGTCCATTGATTTTAGTATGATTTCATTATCATCTGCAAATTTCGAGTTATTTCTACAATAAGTTTAGTCTTGCCTCTCAAAGATAGATTATTATATATCCTACAAACTAAACATCCCATTTCATGCAAGGCTTGCCTTAACATTATATTACACAATCAAAGCACGTATTCCTAAATAGAAATAATTAATTGCCTATAGACACAAATTCCAAACTAAATGATTGAGGATTTTTTATTTCATAATCTCAAAAGCTATGGGCCATATTTTACAGAGACATATATTTTATCAATGACTAGGAATTAATGAACTATGTCAAAAAAAATTGTTGGAATCCATCTAGTTTTCTCATAGCCACGTATATCAATTTTAGGCATAAATGGAAACTCCATATAGCCTTTATAATTATAATGAGGAAACAGCATCGAGAAATTTTTGTGCTTAGGTGAAGGGCCTCCTAACTGAAAGTGTGATGCCAAGGAAAACATAATGTAATATTCCAAATGGGAAAAATAGGCACAGTGGGGAATATATTAAGATATTCCACCAAGTGATCACAACAGTATGGAAAAAACACCAACAACTTCTAAACCAGAGATAGACTGGTAGGGAATTTACTGGTTATATCACCTCTAAAGAGAGGGTGAAAACCAGAGGCTTCCTGGCCCACTCCAGACTCTGTCTATAGAAGACTGATGAAACATAGAAAGTGTGGAAATGACTCACTCCTCTTAGGTTTTTCTACCTTTGGGAACCTTATATCTACATATTTAGAGAGTGGATCCAAAGAGAAGCAAAAACCAAACAAGTAAGAAGAGGGAGATTCCACTTCTGGGAAAAACTGCAAGAGGCTCAGGGAAAACGTTGTATAAGAAAAATGGTCCAATAATAATGCTGCCCATGGGCTGGGTTCCCTTAGTATAGGTTGTGTGGGACCTCCATACTGAATTTCAGGAAAAAAAAATGTGTTTAAGGGCCTTAAAGACATCTCCCACAAAGCTGACTAGTTAAAAATAAGCTAAAGAGAAGAGCTGATGGAATGAAGAAGAACCCACTTCAGAATTGCAAAGTTTTAGCAGAGAGTCACTTAAATCAGCCATCAGACATATGTTACAGTATAGAAGCAGAAAATCAGACTTTTAATGAATCTTCTCAAGAAGTATAGTGAATTCTATGAAGAAATAAGAAAGAAATCTTCAGATCTAGGAGCTGCAATGTATGTAAAAAGTGCATAAATGCATAGACAACGTCCCTCTAAGTGTGATTCAGTAGTATAATGTTATATTAAATATCTACAATAGATTTATGGCTGAAAATTTATATCCATATCATATCTGGAAACTACTCAACCTTCTTTACAAGATCCCCTTGGGATTTCATCAAAATACTGAATAACAAAGTGTAGATCTAACTTTTTATACACAGAACTGCAAAAAGCTTCAATAATTTATGAAGATGAATTTATTCATAATGTACATCAAATCTGAACATGAGATATTAGCAAGCTACTTCATAAATCTTTAAGGTGAGAGGCAAGCCTCAATCACCAGAAACCAGTAAAATAACAGATCTACATAATAGTGAAACTATACATGACAAATAACGTAGCTATCCAAGGAGACTGCGCAGTAGCTTGAGAATATTAGTACAACAGATGAAATATATAGATCCGAAATCAAAATGAGAGTAAGATCCTCTTCCGGGTGCTCACAAGACACCCTCCCTCAGAGAAATATCATCTTAAGCAACTAGATCTTGCAGATCTAATTTCCCCACTTACTACACTTACAGCAACAGAAAAACCCTCAATGAGCCAGTGCTGTCTATGCAAGCATAGCTTGGCCTCCAACCTGATAGTGGTTCAATCTAACACACTTTCCTTTAAGAGCTACTCAAAGAAGGATAGAGGATTCCTAAATAGGAAATCCTCTCTTTCTCTTGCTAAGCAGCAAAGATAAATGGAGTTGCTTTAGCAAGCTCATAAAATGAAATATGATCAACAACCTCCTCTTAAGCCTTCATCCTCCTTTTTTAACATTTGAGTCTCTTGGTAAACCCTAAACCACTTTCATCTTTTGGTTCCTTTCACACTTGGAAACCCCTTCTAGAACTGCACAGTCCATCAAGGAGGTTCAATGAACCTAGACAGCGCTATTGACTTGGTCAAATAGGATCTCCTTTGGTGGTCTTGGCCCTTTCACACCTGAAAGATTTTATTCCAATGGCCTAAATATGTCTCTTTTCACATAGGCACTAATTTATTCTTGATTTTTAAGAGAATTAGACATCCTCCCTTACAATTTATTCACTAAACATGAAATACAAAATAAATAAGGCAAAATTGATGTTCCAAATTAGTTGAAGCTAATTTAGGAACATTACAGTCTCCCCCTCCCAAATGTTGCTTGTCCTCAAGCAACTGCAAGGGTGTTGCAAAACTTCTCCTTCTTCTCTTGTGGCCTCCTCATCGAATAGTCTCCTCCATTGCTTTGAATTTTCTTCAATATCTTTGTCTTCCCAATGGCCCTTCCTTAAGATGCAAGTTTGCCCTTGATGAATAAACTCAAAGGCTCTCATCATGAAGTAATGGAAGGTTGTTGTGGAAACCTTCTTGCTGATCCATGGCCTCCTCAAGATAGAAGTGATTTCTGTCATGGGGTTTTCATGATCCATGAAAGACTCCCATCCCCATGCTGTCATCAAAATGAAGTGGATTACCTCCCAAATTGGCAATCCATAAAAGATATCCTCCCCACTACATGTGAGAGGCATGTCATGATCCAACATATGGCCCACCTTACAAAGAGACAAGTGATTTATCATAGTGGCCATACAAAATCTCATGCTCCCATGGAAGCATGCAATGAAAAAAGAATGGGGAACTCCTTCCCCCAAGGGCACATTCAACAAGTGTGCCTCTCCTCCAATTATGCCCCCAACAAAGATAAGGACATCTTCAGCTTGTGGGATCATGATTAGAAGCATGCTAGCTGCCATGTGTGATAGATAAGAAGGAATATTTTCCCTCATGTGCATCCAGCGCAGTTTTATCCTTAACTGCCATAGAATAAGATATGACAAGTACCTCCCTGTAATATACCTCCATTCCACTAAATTTTATTTTATTTTTCTTCCATTCTGGGAATAATAATATCTAAGCTATTCTTTCATTTCATTTTTCAATAACTATATTTTAACTTAATATAATTGACTTCTTAACCAATGTATAAAATCCATTATATAAATTATTATCCCATAGCTAAGTACTCAATTTAATTTAGAAACCTTATTATTATTATTTTTAACCCACCATTGATAACATTGATGAGACTCCCACGTACTCATCACATATATATATATATATATATATATAAGTGTACATTTTAATCCCACTTACTCATCACATATATTTTGAATCCCACTTAGGAGTTACTTGCATAAAAATTAGAACATTATTCCCATTAATCCTCCTACCCCATATGGTTTCATTTGTCACTTATATTATATATTACATAATTGAATTTAACAATTAGTAATTTAATAATAGATGACTAATTTCATCTACGGATGGTCCTTATAATAATCCCATTACTTTGTACGAATATGGTTTATTAAATTATTTTTCGTAGTATTTCTATTAATACATGGTCGTAACCTTTACCATTAGAAAATGATTTGGCTTACGTTATTCATGTCATTGAATTGACACAAGATTTCTTTCCACTTATTTTAGCGTTATTATACCAATTTAATTTTTCATTTGCCTAAGGATGAGGTTGGAATGAATACCAATACATGTCACTTTCACGGCACTTGTGTACTTTGCCAACTCTAAAATAGTACGCTACACTTATATTTATTTCGTTGGACATCCCTTTTCCTTGAGACTCAAAATCTATTATTTGTTAATAGAAAATATCACATCTCTGCGATTTGGTTTAATTTTTCTTATATGTTTTAGTACCAGATCGTATCATACCTGGTAGGTTTTTGAATTATCTATTGGTGTGTATCGATCCAAGAGAGAGCTATCAGATGTTTGCCAAGTGTATGGGTGGATGTCATTAGGGTTTGACTATTTGTCTCTCTATTTAACCTCATGGATTTTTCATTTAGTTCTTCTCCGAGGGTTTTTCTTTCCAGAGAAACTTTTCGTTCTGTTCTTACTCCAAATGTATATGCAGCGAAATACAAGATTTACATAGTGTTCTACTCCACTCGTTCAATGTCGTGTGATACCCCAGGTACTCTGGTTCATTTATCATGTGATTATATGCTAGTTTCCAAAATTTTTTATTAGTTTTGCATTCCGAAATTTTTAAAAATCCTTCTTTGAATTCTTCGTTTGGAATTTTTTTTGAGTTGATCCTTTGTGAGAATAAATTTCTAATTTTGTTTATAAGTATCCTACACTAGTGAGGTCGATCTTATTATTCTCAGAGATCTGTATTGGTTTTATAAGAAATCCCATATCGTTTATTCATTTAATAACTACATTTTCATTTTGTTTAACAGAGATTTTCATTTTCGAAATTACTCTTCCAATTATGAAGTTATTTAGCCTTGGAATTTAACTTATTTTTCTTTTGTCTATTGTTGGTATGACCATCTCTGGTTCCATTCGGTCTTCGCGACGTGAATACGGAATGATATCTAATATCATTCGACCAGAGGTAATCGTATCATACGGAAATTAGCTCTGTAACTTATTAAGTTCGACTTAAGGTTTTTTTTTTTTCTCTGTTACTAATTAAATTAAAATTTATTTTGTGCTTGCAGGTACTTTCTCCTTTCCATCTATTATCTAGCGCTAACAATTAGATCTCCTCCTCAATTTGGTATTCGCATAGTAAAAACATAGTCTATTTCTCCATTTACAGGTTGGTCCAGTGTTGTTATTCAACTCGTCGACTTTGAAGATCGTATCTTGCTTTTGTTTAAAACTTATCTATGTGATAGCATACTCTGTCGTCACTTGAGAATATGTATTTAGAATACTCTCATGCACATTGAAGAGTTTTATACTCGGACTATTTTATACCTACATTGTGTTAAGGGATAAATTCGAATGGACTCTCCTGATTATTTTTAAACCATTCGATATATGTATTGTTGTTTTTATTACACGACAGTGGTTTATTATGACTGATATATATCCATAAATATCTAGTTTTTCATACCATTTTTTATACCTGCTTTATTACAGAGTATTACTTTGGTTCATCGTAATTTAATTTATTATTTTTACAATTTAACCCTATGTAGATCAGTATTTTATCTTCTATGAAATTTATTAATTTCTTTGATAAATTTAATATATATTCAGGGTTATTCCAAAATTTCAGATCATTTCCAATTTATTTTTGAATACTTCTACATAGAAATTACATATTTTTCAATGTAATATATTGAGAACTCTCTCAAGTTTAATAGTTATTACAAATAGGGTAGATATAAATTATCCGTAGAAAGTTTATGTGTAAAGCATAGGAATTTAGTGATCACTTAGCAGTTTTTTGAAATATTTCTGTCTTCAAAAAGGTATTTACCTTTTAATATATTAGAGATTAATATTATCATGTTCCAGTTTGATATAATGGTATGAATTTGTCTACTCTGTATAACTCTGGTAATTTCTTTAATCATTTTTATGCACAGAATTTAGTTTAAGAGTATACATAACCCTCCTTTAGCATGTAATCGATTTTATTCTCCTCTATTTATGTGTTCATAAATATATGTATAACTTTTGAAATTGTATACCATAGTACTTCAGATAATAGAAGCAGGAGTACAAAGTATTAATTCCTTAACCAAACTCTTGTAATTCTAATTTGATAAAATGGTATTTCTTTTCAGATTACAGTTTAGTTTCTTTGTACATAATTACATTCTACTATATTTTTAATACAGATTTCATAGAGGTTTTTACATCTGAGTTAGATTATAATGCTTCATGTAAAGTTTTCTTTTCAGATTCATACTATATCTGTGTATATATATATAATATTTTCTTTTTCTGAAGCAGATTAAAGTTAAAAACTTTAATTATCCATGGGAGGTTATATCTTCCAGATTTAAACCAATATCAGGTTTAGAAATTCTGATGGATATTTCCCATGAGTTCTATTCCTACAACTATAAAAAATTCGGAACATTAATTATTCTAATAAGTTCTGTTAAATATAGGAAAAGTAAAATTTTGAAATAGAAAAACATAAGATAATCTTAACCTCAATACAATGTAACATTTATGTATTGTATTTATAACAAAAAATTTTAAATTATATGTGCATACCACTTATTTCTATGACCAATCCTCCCAACCATAAAATTCCTCTAACTCCAGAATTAACCCTCGAGCTGAGATCCTCCCAAGAATAGACCAACCCCAATCTGTTCTAGAGCAGCTTATTTAAGCTATGCTCTCCCCAAAGCCTTTTTCCAATTATGTGTCCAGAATTTCAGGATGCTTTTATTCTTGTTTTCCTAGGCTTGCCTTATTTAGGGACCTTAAAGCTGCTTTCTATTTTTCTAGCTTTTTACCTCTTCCCAACTACTTTCCTCATCATTGGGGAATTTAGATTTTTCCTCAAAAATCTAAATTAGAAATAATTTCTTTCAAGGCTTTTTGAAAGATTTTGGGGAAAGTGTTAACCTCTTTCCATAACCTCATGGATTAGGCAAGTGATCTCAATTTCTCCTTTGGTAATAATGCACACAAACATTTTATTTATTTTTCATTAATAAAAATTCAAATAAATCCACCCAATAATTATCCATTGGAGTCCACTCCCCTTTGGAATTAGGTTCAAATGTCTAACTTGAAAAGCATAACAACTTGGGGTGTTACGAATTCCCCCTCTGAAAACAAACACCATCCTCGGTGTTAGCAGCTAACTACTAAAGTTTAATTTGAAAATAGAAATGGATATTTTTCCATCATATCAGCTTCTCTTTCCCACGTAGCTTCATCAGCAATAAAGTGCTTCCACTGCACTTTTATTTTGGCTACTATTCTATTCCGCAATTCAATTTCTTCTTGCTCCAAGATTTGAAGCGGTTCTGGAAGGAACTCCCCTTCTGGTTCCACCTGGATCACATTCCAATCAATAATGTGAGAAGCATCATGTACATATTTTTTCAATAAAGAGACATGAAACACATCATGAACTTTAATATGCAGAGGTAATGCCAGTTTGTAAGCTACTGGTCCAACCCTTTCTGAGATTTCAAAAGGCCCACAGTATCTAGGAGAAAATATTGCACAACTACCAGCATGTAGTGTACTCTTCTTGGGTTTTATTTGTAGGTAAACATGATCACCCACTTTAAATTCAATATGAGTTCTCTTATGATCTGCATAACTTTTCTGTTTATCTTGAGCTGTTTTTATATTTTTCTGAATCTGTTTCAAAACTCTTTCCATTTCCTATAAAGCATCTGGCCCTAAAATGAGCTTATCTTCAGGTTGACTCCAGCTTAAAGGAGTGTGACACTTCCTTCCATAGAGTGACTCAAATGGGCTCATTTTTATGGATGTTTGATAGCTGTTGTTATAGGAAAATTCTACTAAATGTAAATAATCTTCCCACTTTGTTGGCCTATCCATTACGTACATTCTTAACATATCCTCCAAAATCTGATTTTTCCTCTCTGTTTGACCATCAGTTTGAAGGTGATAAGAAGTACTAAAGTTTAACTTAGTGTCCATCCCTCCAAACAAACTCTTCCAAAATGCAGCAGTGAATTTAACATCTCTGTCTGAAATTATCATCCTTGGAACTCCATGTAGTCTTACTATTTCTTTCATGAACACATTTGGTACTTGGGCTATTCCAAAAGTGGATTTTACAGGTATAAAATGAGCAGCCTTTGTCAAAGTATCTACCACTACCATCACAGAATCATGCTGATATTTTGTTTTAGGTAATCCAGTAATAAAATAAATTAAAGCAATGTCCCATTTCCATTTTTCTATTGGCAAGGGATTTAAAATACCAACTGGATGTTGATGTTCAACTTTAACTAGTTGACATTCCATACACCTAGCTAAATAGTTGGCTACATCCTTTTTCATCATTCCCTCCAAATCAAAATCTATACTACTCCCAAGATTTCTTATGCCTTGTACAACATTTCTGCTTAGTGCATCAGCAATTTTATTTTCTTTTCCCTTGATGTGTTTAATTTCAAAGTCAAATTCACTCAGAAAAGACATCCATTTAGCTTGTCTAGCATTCAGATCTGGTTGAGTGAAAAGATATTTCAAGATAATGTGATCTGTCATTAGGATAAACTTCTTTCCTAAAAGGTAGTGTCACCACATCTTGAGAGCATAAATCATAGGTGTTAATTCAAGATCATACACACTGTAATTTTGTTCATGTTTCTTAAGTTTTCTAGATTCATAAGAAAAAACAGAATTCTCTTGTAACAAAACTCCTCCTATTCCTTCTGCACATGCATCCGTGCACACCACAAACTCTTTATTTGGATCTGCAATCTTCAGGATTGGAGTCGTAGTTAGCTTTAGTTTTAACAGTTCAAAACTATTTTGGCACTTTTCAGTCCACTCAAATTTTGTACCTTTTCTCTACAATGAAGTTATTGGATGTGTTATTGCAGAAAATATTTCTACAAACCTTCGATAATACCCTGCAATCCCCATAAAAGACCTTACTGCTGATACATCAGTAGGTACAGTCCACTCTTTTATGGCTTTTATCTTTTCAAGATCAACAACCAATCCTTGTTCTGATATGATATGCCCCAAATATTGGATTTTATCCTTATAAAACTCACATTTACTAAATTTGGCATACAACTAGTTTTCTTTCAAAGTATGAAATACCATTCTTAAGTGCTCTTTATGCTCTTCCTCACTTTTTGAATAAACTAGAATGTCATCTATAAATACTAGTACAAATTTGTCTAAGTATTTATTCAGAACATTATTCATTAAGCACATAAATGTGGCAGGAGAATTTGTCAAACTAAAAGGTAAGCCTACAAATTCATAGTGCCCATATCTAGTTCGAAAGGTTGTTTTGCTGATATCTTCTTCTTTAATTCTTAGCTGGTGATAACCCGTCCTCAAATCAATCTTGGAAAATACTGAAGCTCCCCTAACTTGGTCAAAAAGGTCATCAATTTTGGGTAAAGGGTACCTATTTTTGATAGTCAACTTATTCAATTGACGATAATCAATACACATTCTGAAAGTACCATCCTTCTTCTTCACAAATAACACAGGTGCTCCCCAAGGGGATATACTTGGTATTATATAACCTTTATCCAACAATTCTTGTAATTGCATGTTTAACTCCACTAATTCAGGGGGACTCATTCTATAAGGGGCTTTAGAAACAGGAGTTGCACCTGGCATTAGATCAATGGTAAAATCAATTTATTTTTTGGGGGGAAGATGAGGAATCTCCTCCCGAAATACTTCATTAAACTCTCTAACCACTGGTAAAGTGTCTATCATATTTTCTTCAGGTTGTTGTCCTAATTCTTCAACATGTACATCATACATTTGATATCCTTTCCTAGCTGTTATTTTTAATTTCAAAGCTGATATTTGTCTTACAGAAATTGGTTTTGGTTTTCCTTTGAGTATAAATGGTCTCCCTTCCTCATCTACACAATGCGGAGTTTTATCCCAACAATTCATCATGGCCTTTTTCTTATCTAACTAGTCCATTCCTATCAGCAAATCATATGAACCTAAGGGCAGAATATTTAAATTTACTTCTGTCTAAAAATCATCTAAGTTAATTGTTGTTTGAGGTACCTTATGAGTTACTTTTCGTTGTGTACCAGTGGTCAACTGGACCAACCATGACTGTTTAAATTTTTCAGATTTGAGCTTGCATTTCTCTACAACTTGTGAACTAATGTAACTCAAAGAATCACTCAGATCAATTAAAACTGTAATAGATTGGTCAGAAATCGTACCTTCCATTTCGACCATAGGAGCCTGATGTTCTGCTTGTCTATTCTCCAAAGCTGCACTGATAGTGGGGATATTTCTGGCCACATCATTTACCGTAGTAGCTTATCTAGGCCTTAGAACCATCTGAATATTTCGATGAGGACAGTCCCTCAAAATATGGGATTCTCCACAACCCCAGCACTTTAATGGCTCTCTCATTTTCACTGTTCCTTCCTTCTTATTAGTTTCATTCATACTTGTAGAACCAGTTTGAGATTGGGCAGTTTGATTATCATTTGGTTTACTAAACTTGTTTCTCTTATGGTTCTTACCAAAAATTTTCAAGTAGGCTGATTTCTATTTTCTTCCACTAAATTCACCCTTGCTGGACCATTTCTTCCCTTGGTCCATCTTACCATGAAACTATTGATAACATAATCTGGCCTTTCTTACTACTTCATCCATTGTTTTTGGGTTATCGAACTCTATTTTCTCTTTATACGCAATCGTCAAATAGTTCAAGAATCTCTGCACTTTTTCCTTCTCCTCTCGGATGTATGGCACATATCTTAGCAAATTTGTGAAATTAGTAACCAACTCATCTATGGTGAGTTGTCCCAATTTGAGTTCATGAAGCTCTTTTTCTTTTTCATCATAATATCGTTCATTTAAATATTGATTCTTGAACTTGATTTGAAAATCTTCCCATGTCACTATTTTCTCATCAATTGTGTGAACCATCTTTGTTTCCTCCCACCACAAGGTAGCTTTACATTGTAGTTGATAAATAGCTAATCTGGCCTTTATATTGCTTTCATACTCATAAACTGGAAAATATTTAATCATGTTTAACAGCCATGCCTTAGCATCTTCCTCCTTCTCTCCATCATAGGAGGGAGGTTTTATTTTTCAGAATTCACCCTGAAATTCCTTCTTTTGCCTAGATTGCTGTCTATTGGTGTCATATTCTTCAGAATCATCTGAGAAGTTGATTCTGCCTTTTCTCTTCCTTCCGAAACCTTCACCTTCTTGGCTGTTCCGAGAAGTCAATTCTCTTATCAGTTTTTCCTGCTCCTCACTAGCTAAGGATAGCCTATCATTTTTCATTCTTAGCTGGGCCATTTCCCGTTGCATCCTGTGAAACATAGCCATCATAGGAGCATTGGGATCTAGCGTGTTATCTCCACCACCCAGATCAACATAGAGTTCAACTCCTTCAGCCATTGAATTTTCAGTTTCAGTACCTTTGTACACTAACACAAAACAGCAACAGTAACATAATATATATATATATATATATATATATATATATATATATATATATAGATTCCAAAACAGTGAGCACAACAATAGCCCATTTTTTCTTAACATGGGCTCTAATACCATTTGTAATATACCTCCATTCCACTATTTTCTTTTTCTTTTTCTTTTTCTTCCATTCTGGGAATAATAATATCTAACCTATGCTTTCATTTCATTTTTCTATAATTATATTTTAACTTAATATAATTGGCTTCTTAACCAATGTATAAAATTTGTTATATACATTATTATTCCATAGCTAAGTACTCAATTTAATTTAGAAACCTTATTATTTTTTTTAACCCACCATTGATCACATTGATGAGACTCGCACGTACTCATCATATATATATATATATATATATATATATATATATATATATATATATATATATATATAAGTAGGCATTTAATCCCACTTACTCATCACATATATTTTAGATCCCCTTGGGGTGCTTGTAAAAATTAGAACATTACTCCCATTCAATATCTACCCCATGGTTTCATTGTCAACGATATTATATATTACATAATTTAAATTTAACAATTAGTAATTTAATAATAGATGACTAATTACATCTATGGATGATCCTTATAATAATCCTATTACTTTGTACGAATATGATCTATTAAATTTTTTTTCATTGTATTTCTATTAATACATGGCTGTAACCTTTACCATTGGAGAATGACTCGGCTTACATTATTCATCTCGTTGAATTGACACAAGATTTCTTTCCACTTATTTTAGCATTATTATACCAATTTAATTTTTCATTTGCCTATGGATGAGGTTGGAATGAATACCAATAGACGGCACTTTCACGGCACTTGTGTACTTTTCCAACTCTGAAATAGTACGCTTATTTTTATTTCGTTGGACATCCCTTTTCCTCGAGCCTCAAAATATATTACTTGTTTAATAGAAAATATCACATCTCTGTGATTTGGTTTAATTTTCTTCTCTGTTTAGTATCGGATCGTATCATACTTGGTAGGTTTTTGGATGCTCGATTGGTGTGCTTATCGATCCAAGGAAACTATCGAGATGTTTGCCAAGTGTGGGTGGATGTCATTGGGGTTTTGAATGTTTGTCTATCTATTTAACCTCAGGATTTTTCTTGTAGTTCTTCTCCGGGGGTTTTTCTTTTCCAGGAAGAAAATGTTTCGTTACATTCTTATGGTACCTGCGGCGAAGAAATACTAGTTACCGGCATTCTGTCCTCTTGCATTCAGTATTTGTGTGCAATACCCAGTGCTACGGATTTCATTTATCATGTGATTATATGCTGGTTTAGAAATTTTTTAGTTCTACAGTTTTTCATTCCGAAATTGCAGAAAATCCTTCTTTAATTCTTCGTTTGGAATTGTTTTTGAGTTGATCCCTTGTGAGAATACATTTCTAATTTTGTTTATAAGTATCCTACACTGGTGAGGTCGATCTTATTATTCTCAAATATTTGTATTGGTTTTGTAAGAAATCGTATAACGTTTTTTCGTTTAATAACTAGATTTTCATTTTGTTTAACAGAGATTTTCATTTTCGAAATTACCCTTCCACTTATGAGGCTATTTAGCCTCAAAATTTAACTTACTTTTCTTTCGTCTATTGTTAGTATGAACATCTCTGGTTCCATTCGGTCTCGGCGACATGAATACGGAATGATATCTAATATCATTCAACCAGAGGTAATCGTATCATACAGAAATTAGCTTTGTAGCTTATTAAGTTCAACTTAAGTTTTTTATTTTTATTTTTTTTCTCTGTTACTAATTAAATTAAAATTTCTTCTATGCTTGCATTTACTTTCTCCTTTCCATCTATTATTTTTCGCTAACAATTGGAGCTCCTCCTCAATTTGGTATTCGCATACTAAAAATAGAGTCTATTTCTCCATTTACAGGTTGGTCCAGTGTTGTTATTCAACTCGTCGACCCTGAAGATCGTATCTTGATTTTGTTTAAAACTTGTCTATGTGATAGCATACTCTGCCATCACTTGAGAATATGTATTTAGAATACTCTCATGCACATTGAAGAGTTTTATACTCAGACTATTTTATACCTACATTGTTTTAAGGGATGAATTCGAATGGACTCTCCTGATTATTTTTAAACCATTCGATATATGTATTGTTGTTTTTATTACATGGTAGTGGTTTATTATGACTGATATATATCCATACATATCTATTTTTCATACCAAGTTTTATACCTACTTTATTACAGAGTATTACTTTGGTTCGCCGTAATTTAATTATTATTTTTACAATTTAACCCTATGTAGATCATTATTTTATCTACTGTGAAATTTATTAATTTCTTTGATAAATTTAATATATAATCAGGGTTATTTCAAAATTGCAGATCATTTCCAATTTATTTTTGAATACTTCTACACAGAAATTACATATTTTTCAATGTAATATATTGAGAACTCTCTCAGGTTTAATAGTTATTACAAATAGGGCAAATATAAATGATCCGTAGCAAGTTTATGTGTAAAGCATAGGAATTTAGTGATCACCTAGCAGTTTTCTGAAATATTTCTGTCTTCAAAAAGGTATTTACCTTTTTAATATATTAGAGATTAATACTATCATGTTCTAGTTTGATATAATGGTATGAATTTGTTTACTCTGTATAACTCTGGTAATTTCTTTAATCATTTTTATGCACAAAATTTAGTTTAAGTGTATACATAACCCTCCTTTAGCATGTAATTGATTTTATTCTCCTCTATTTATGTGTTCATAAATATATGTATAACTTTTGAAATTGTATACCATAGTACTTTAGATAATAGAAACAGGAGTACAAAGTATTAATTCCTTAACCAAACTCTTGTAATTCTAATTTGATAAAATGGTATTTCTTTTCAGATTACAGTTCAGTTTCTTTGTACAGAATTACATTCTACTATATTTTTAATACATATTTCATAGAGGGTTTTACCTCTGAGTTAGATTAAAATGCTTCATGTAAAGTTTTCTTTTCAGATTCATACTATATCTATGTATATATATAAAATATTTTCTTTTTCTGAAGCAGATTAAAGTTACAAACTTTAACTATCCATGAGAGGTTATATCTTCCAGATTTAAACCAATATCAGGTTTAGACATTCTGATGGATATTTCCCATGAGTTCTATTCCTACAACTATACATAATTTGAAAGATTAATTCTTCTAATAAGTTCTGTTAAATGTGGGAAAAGTAAAATTTTGAAATAGAAAAACATAAGATAATCTCAACCTCAATACAATGTAACATTTATGTATTATATTTATAACAGAAAATTTTAAATTATATGTGCATACCACTTATTTCTATGACCAATCCTCCCAACCATAGAATTCCTCTATCTCCAGAATTCACCCTCGAGCTGAGATCCTCCCAAGAACAGACTAACCCCAATCTGTTATGGAGCAGCTTATTTAAGCTATGCTCTCCCCAAATCCTGTTTCCAATTCTGCGTCCAGAATTTTAGGATGCTTTTATTCCCGTTTGCCTAGGCTTCCCTTATTTAGGGACTTTAAAGCTTCTTTCTGTTTTTCCAACTTTTTACCTCTTCCCAACTACTTTCCTCATCATTGGGGAATTTAGATTTTTCCTCAAAAATCTAAATTAGAAATAATTTCTTTCAAGGCTTTTTGAAAGATTTTGGGTAAAGTCTTAACCTCTTTTCATAACCTCATGGATTAGGCAAGTGATCTCAATTTCTCCTTTGGTCATAATGCACACAAACATTTTATTTATTTTTCATTAATAAAAATTCAAATAAATCCACCCAATAACTATCCATTGGGGTCCACTCCCCTTTGGACTTAGGTTCAAATGTCTAACCTGAAAATCATAACAACTTGGGGTGTTACACTCCCCCAACACTTGTTTGCTGCCTCATGTCTTTGGAATGCTTGGAGAATGTACATCATGGTTGGTGTAAAATAATCACACCATGAGGAATATAATAGCTTTCCAAGGTTCTCCAAGGAATGGTCTGCATCAACGTAGTTCATGGCCTTGGATGGCCCATGAAACCCATCATACTTAGTGCCCCAACTTGGCACCATGCCCTGTAAATGAGTGTCAAAAAAATATAAGCATATAAGAGATGCAAAATAATGCTCAAGAGGATGAGCCTCTCTATATACTTGTTTTACATCATTGGGGTAACTTATGGATGAGTTCCCTCTCACACTCAAAGAATAAGGAGGTGTGAATGGTGGCTCCTCCCAAGAGCTATGTTCCTCCTCCTCTACCAAGTAGCCCATGGACTTCTTCATATGAGAGTACACATATTATTTTTAGCCTTCCCATATGAATCCACCCAAGAGAGTATGATATGCTTTGACAAAACTAGTGGGTTTGGAAAGCAGGATTTCGTAGATGGCATCAAATAGTCCTTCCTTGAGTTTGGAGTTAGCAGCCAAAAGAATAAGATTGTAGAAATAGATAACTCCATCTACCACCTTGAACCTTTCATACTTTACTTCCCCTTCAAGAACCCCCCATGTCAAAAGGTCCTTGGAGTATTCCATCTTGATTTGGGAATCCCAACAAGGATCCAAGCTCTCTAAGAATGACAACGATGTGGAGGTCTAAAACAAAGCCCCTGTCTTCTCATAGCTCCCATATTTGACATCCTTGGTATCAAAATCACATGTTGGAGCATCATTACCTTCCCTTTGCTACCCTATTTGCAGTTTTTCTTGCACAAGACAAGATTGGAGCATATGGAAATCAACTTCCCCTTGGAAAGTCCTTGTTTTCCAAAACCTCCTCCTTTTGGCCCATGTATACAAGAGGGTTAGAATCCCCTTTCCATATTAAGAAATCTCCTTTGTGAATGAAGAGATCATGGTCTTCTCCAAAGATACGTAGTTTCCATGTGCCCTCATGCTCATGCCATCATAGATCTCTGATTTCTCCTTTCTCAGCGTAGATATCCGAGTGGGAGTTTGCAATGTCCCTTTCAGGAAACTACTCATCTCTCTCCTAAATGCTTGAGAGGTTCTTTGCGCTGTGCTAGCTTCTCCCAATGCTCCCTCCTTAGCCAAGTATGCATATGCAACCCATAGTTGAGAGAAAACTTTAGATTGCCTCCTATCAAGAGGTGCTCATAGTAGAGGACCTCCTTGCAAAGAGTTGTCAAGGCATAGAGTAGAATGTGGATGTAGCCAGATAGATTTTTCCCTACCTTCAATGCATAAGTCCTCTTGCCTTCTTTGTGCTTCCAAGCTCTGAAGTAGCGAAGGGTTCATGCTCCCCACCTTGTGATGTCCTTCCTCCTCTTCTACCTCCCCTATCTCCAAGACCTTATCATTGATCAATGATAGTGCATGCTCCTCATGCATGAGATCTTGTGGGACTCTTTGCAAGGGTGCAAGAGTCTCTTCTCTTGGAGCAATTTCTCCAGCCTCTTCCTCATGAAGTTCTTGAGGTGCCCTCAAGGTGACTGCGTTCTCATCTCCCACTTCCTTCTCCTCCTCTTCAATAACTGAAATTGTCCCATCATCAATGAGAGACAATAGATCTTGATCAACTATTGAAGGAGAAACCTTCATGCATTCTTCTTGAGATGAGGACTCTTCACCAAATGTAGATCTTGCCCTTGGCAATGTATCAATCAAGCTCACACCTTCTTTTTCCCCCGTCATGAAGGAATCACTGGAAAAATATTGAAGCTCTGATGATATGGCTGAGTGCACATATCCATGAGATGAGGATTCATAATGTTCCTCATGCATATATCTTGTAGATTTGATTGGAATATCTTCTTTTTGAAACTCCTTGGGAGCTTCACTGCTGCTTCTCTTTTCTTCTTGCACATCCTCCTTGGGGAGGTTATTCTTAAATATGAAAATAGATGAGATTAAACTCATCTTCTTCATGTTTCCCTTTCTCTTCATTTCACTGATAGATTGATCTCATAGGCAGAGCCAGAGATCATTCTCCGATACCACTGTAATATTCCAAATGGGGAAAAATAGGCATAGTGGGGAATATCTTAAGATATTCCACCAAGTGATCACAGTAGTATGGAAAAAACACCAGCAACTTCTAAACCAGAGATAGACTGGTTGGGCATTTACTGGTTATATCACCTCTAAAAAAAGAGAGGGAAACGGAGAGGGGCTTGACGATCTATGTAAGAGTGGATCCAAAGAGAAGCAAAAACCAAACAAGTAAGAAGAGGGAGATTCCACTTCCGGGAAAAACTGCAAGAGGCTTAGGGAAAATGCTTTATAAGAAAAATAGTGCAAGAATAATGCTGCCCAGGGCTGGGTTCCCTTATTATGAGCTATGTGGGACCTTCATGCTGAATTTCAGGAAAAATAAATGGGTTTAAGGGCCTTAAACAAATCTCCCACGAAGTTGACTAGTTAAAAATCAACTAAAGAGAAGAGCTGATGGAATGAAGAAGAACCCACTTCAGAATTGCGCAGTTTCAGTAGAGATTCACTGGAAATCAGCCATCAAACATATGTTACAGTATAGCAGCATCAAATCATACTTTTAATGAAGCTTCTCAAGAAGTATAGTGAATTCTATGAAGAAATAAGCAAGAAATCTTCAGATCTAGGAGCTGCAATGTATGTAAAAAGTGCATAAATGCATAGACAGTGTCCCTCTAAGTCTGCTTCAGAATTATAATGTTAGATTACATATATAAAACAGATTTATGGCTGAAACATCAGATCCATATCAGATCTGGAAACTACTCAGCCTTCTTTACAAGATCCCCTTGGGATTTCATCAAAATACTGAATAACAAAGTGTAGATCTAACTTTTTATACACAAAACTGTAGAAAGATTCAGTAATTTCTGAAGATGAATTTATTCATAATGTAAATCAGATATGAACATGAGATATCAGCAAGCTACTTCATAAATCTTTAAGGTGAGAGGTAAGCCTCAATCACTAGAAACCAGTATAATGACATATCTAGACAATAGTGAAACTGTACATAAGAAATAGTGTAGTTATCCAAGGAGACTACGCACTAGCTTGAGCAGATTAGTACAATAGATGAAATATACAGATCTGAAATCAAAATGAGAGTAAGATCCTCTTCCGGGTGCTCACAAGACACCCTCCCTCAGGGAAATCTCCTCTTAAGCAACTAGATCTTGTAGATCTAATTTCTCCACTTACTACACTTACAGTAGCAGCAAAACCCTCAATGAACTAGTGCTTTCTATGCAAGCATAGCTTGGCCTCCAACCTGATAGTGGTTCAATCTAACACACTTTCCTTCAAGAGCTACTCAAAGAAGGATAGAGGATTCCTAAATAGGAAATCCTCTCTTTCTCTTGCTAAGCAGCAAAGATAAATGGAGTTGCCTTAGCAAGCTCATAAAATGAAATATGATCAACAACCTCCTCTTGAGCCTTCATCCTCCTTTTATAACATTTGAGTCTCTTGGTAAAACCTAAGCCACTTTCCTTTTTGGTTCCTTTCACACTTGGAAACCCCTTCTAGAACTGCATTGTCCATCAAGGAGGTTCAATGAACCTAGACAACGCTATTGACTTGGTCAAATAGGATCTCCTTTGGTGGTCTTGGACCTTTCACACCTGCAAGATTTTATTCCAATGAACTAAATATGTCTCTTTTAACATAGGCACTGATTTATTCTTGATTTGCAAGAGAATTAGACATCCTCCCTTACAATTTATTCATTAAACATGAAATAAAAAAAATAAGGCAAAATTAATGTTCCAAATTAGCTGAAGCTAATTTAGGAACATTAAAAATAAAATATTTAATAGCATGGAATTAATTCCCATAATGTAATCTCACCTCACCTAAATCCCACATAATAATATTTCCCTGAATGGACTTATCAACCACATATACATTTGACTCAAAAAAACAAAAATTTGCATGATTGACAACTTAGAAAAGATTCTTTATAAGGGAAGCTGAGTAGAATTGGAGAGAATTAAAATGTTCCTATTAGAAGTTCTATTTCATAATTTGTGGTAAGATACCATCCAATTAATTTTCAAATACATCTAAAAATGTTTTTTTTTTAAAATAAACTCATAATTCCAATGTGCATTTTCATTTCTCTATTGTCAAATGGGTCTAGCCTAGGTAGTTGAGAGAATGTTTTAACCTCCCCAACAAATATCAATTCCCACAACTGACATGTTGAACTCTAATAAGGATATTGTTATATCCTCCTTGAACACTGAAGAATCCATATTACCCTAATGAGTATAATGTTGTATCTTCCTTGAACATTGAAGATTCTAGATTACCTTGGTACCATCCTTGGAGCAAGAAGTGCCTAGCGGATTTCACTAGATATATATTTTTTATTAAAACACACGCACACACACACACATATTTATTTATTTCACTACACCTCTTTAACTCTTTACTGATATTTCCAATATCCATACTCAAAATTAGACAATAGTGCACTAAATTACAATTATGAATGATCTTTGTTCCAAAAGGTAAAAAATAAAATGAAATATTGATATCGCTAGAAATGAAAAGTTAACTCATTTCCAATAGGTCCTTGATTCACTATTGAGATTGGTATAGTATTAGGCTATTCACAAGTGTTCCATTGTTTTTATGACCTACTTCACTCAAATGACATGTCATGAAGTTGCAGAAATTTGGCTATGAAATTACAATTCTAAACGGTATTTGTACCAAAAGGTAATAAATAAAATAAAATATCGATGTGGCTAGAAATAAAAAGCTAACTCATTTCCAACTAGGCCTTGATTCACTATTAAGGTTGGTAGAGTATTAGTTTATTCACAAGTGTTACATTGTCATTGTGAACTACCTCACTCAAAGAGAATGCCATGAAGATGCAAAAATTTAGCATAATGATAGACAAAAGGAAACCTTTATTATGCAGTTGGGTTTGTAGATTATTAGGATATTCACTAAGGTTCCATTGTATCTTTGGCATATGACATCCAAACAATGTGGAATGAAGCTGGGGACATTGGCAAATTTCACATAATCAATCCCTCTTAGAACTAGCATCTAAGCCAAACCTGAGGCAAAGAAAATAAACATCATATGGTAACCAACCAACCTTGAGGTATGTTTATTAAAGAAACTTCAAAAAAAAATAAAATTACAAAAGTGAAATTATGAGTGAAAAATAGAAAACATATGTGGAGAAAGAAAATATCGTTACATTCCAAACAAACATGATGCATTCCAGACAGATAGGATATGGTTCAATAATAATCAACAGGTGATGAGGTTGGGAGAAAATTTTCACAATTATAATTTCCCATCGGACATGCTATTTAAGAATAGGGAAGTTCAAATTATATAGTGCAAAAACCCCAACACAAAAAAATACCCGATGTGAATGTGAATGGTGGCCACTCAGAATGATGGATTTCTCAGTCTCATCTTCATCCTCAGAAATAACATCTAGAGTCCTTTTCCTATATGGTTTCTATCATGCGATAAGTTACAAGGTATTTGTCAGAATAATTAGGGAGCCACCACAAGTATCCTACCACATAATTCTCCAGAAAAGGCGGCCTTGATGAGAAATTCTGGTGCTAATTACCCAGTTTCCAAAAGGCTAATGGTCCTATGGCTGAAAATTCCTTAACCCACGAATGGTCATACCCTTAGTCCAACCTCTCGAGAGAACCGTATAGTTTTTTCTCATTCCCTTTCCAAATATAATCATCGATGGTACATTTAGAAGGGTGCAATGACTTTCTCAGCCCATTCTTAGAACTATGGGATGACCCTAGTTATGGGCATCCTTGTTATTTTGGTCGTACCCATTATTTGAAGTGTGTGTTGAACCTCGCCATGGGCACCTTTCTTCTTCTCCTTGTACCAATCAATTCTTGATAACCCTCATGCAAATGTTGAATCCAGTAGAATCCCTTGTGTGGACGCGATGTAGCCAATTTTTTTTTCATATGTTAAATGAACAAGGACAAATTCTCCGGAATTGTAAATAGTTAAGCCATTTTGAAAAGAGCATGTGATCCTATTTCAAAAAGTGAATAGTTAAGACAAAATTGGTTAAGAAAAAAATAATTATATAGTTAAGACAAAATAGGTGGAGACAAAATAGTTGAGAAAAAATATAGTTCTAAGATGAAAACATTAATTCATCTTAAATAGATGTCTTAACAACCCCCTTATTGTAGTAGTGTTATAGGCTTCTTATGAATGTAACTAGTACAACCGCATTAAAAATATTAATGTGGTTGATATATCCGAAGGCTTCATAAATATAACAAAGAGAAATATTGTAGCACGAAGAATGCGTTACCAATTCACACATTTACATAATTAACCACGTATCAAAATTTTATGGGTCAACTTTAACATGAGAAAAAAAATGAATTACAATGGACATTTTTTCCAAATAAAATTTTCTTATATATAAATGAATGTTATAAATAATAATTGGAAAATTATCATGGAGGAACTTATTAGAATAGGAATAATCTCAAATCCCTAAGAAATTGGTGGGCTGGGAGCCATTTGGCACTAATATGATTTTTTTAATTTATTAAAAGTAATGAACCATTTTGCGAAATAAAATTTTCTTATCAATAAATGTTATAAATAATAACAAGGAACTTGTTAAAATTAGAATAATCTCAAATCCCTAGGAAATTGGTGGGAGGGAGCCACGTGGCACAAATCTAATTTATCAAATTTATTAAAAATCAATGCAACCTAATAAACTCTATAAAATATGAGGCATAGTTGCATATTACCCTCTGAATCAATAACAAACTCTATAACACACTCCAACCCTTGATAAGCATTAAGACGAAGCATATGCTCACCATATTTCCTTGAGAATCAATCTAGGTCGTGAATTAAAAAAATATAAAAAAATCAACACATACCCATCCACCTTATGTTGAAACAAGAAGCCTCTGAAAATTACTACTCTTAATTAAACACCTACTCAAATAGTCAAAATCTTCTTTTATGAATATTTCCAATTATATTAAACTTTAAATTGCAACATATTTAAAAAGAAATGAAAGAATGAATGAATAATTACAACACCTACTCAAATTGTCAAAATCTTCTTGTATGTATATTTCCAATCAAATGAAACCTTAAATTGCAACATATTTTAAAAAAATTAAAGAAAGAAAAAAACCGAAAATAAAAGAAAGGAAAAAAATATATTTAAACATTTTACAATTTGAAGTTTCAAAATAATTAGATTATGTAACATTAACTAGACATGCAACCTTTTATTATTCATTTACATCTTTTTATTACAAAAATAAATTCAATACTTTAATGATTTGTTACATAACAATATGAATCGACCCAACTGAGAGATAACTTCATAGTGATTCGTGGTACAAAATCAATATGAAATAAACGAAGTTTATTCATATTATTGAACTCATGCAGTCCATTGTTCACTTATCAAAAATTTTAATCATAAATTAGAAATTAATGATTAGAAATAAGTATTTTATCTGAAATACACCTTCAAAATAACGAAGGCAAATGAATGAATCCAGAGGATTCTTTGTATGGAATGAAATCGTGTACATCCATTTTGGTGTGCAGGCAGGAACGTCAATGTACCAACATACCATTATTGTGGCCAATCAATCTAAAGAATTTATTAGCATGGAAATAATGGATGGATGAATACAATGCAGGGTTTCGAACCCAGTCCAGTCACCAAGTCAATACGACGTCAATGTGGAGAACGAACTATGTTCTTATATTTTCATATTCCCCACGCCATGAGCCTCTATGAGATTATTCCCAACGACCTATTTGTCCCTTATTGTTTCCTTTTGTTTTCTAAATTATCTTGAAAATTTATTTCTCTCTGCACTATTTCTTGTATCAATTCAGAATTTTTCTCGATGCAACGTTGCAGAAATATTCCTGTCTTCTTATATTCTTTGTTCATTCTTGTATCAATTCAAAAAGATGGAGATATTTTCTCTCAACACAACGTTTTTAGTCCCTTTCAAATCACTAGAGCTAAGGGACATTTTTTTTTTCTTTCCCATTATATTCTCGGGTTCTGTTTATTAACTGTCTAAGTCACGTTGACGTTTCTTATATGCATCTAGGATTTCGTTTAAAGTTTAGAATACAAAGAGGAAGAACCAAGTGATTTCTATACTAAGGAATAAAGAGGAGGAATTGAAATTTGTAGTGGAAAATTGGTTTCAGTGCTTTCAAACAATGTTATTGCATCTAAATTGTGAAATTTCAACAATTGAAATTTAAGATTTTAGTAATTTGTAACCATAAAAAGTGGTGGAAAAGAGATGATATCAAATGTAAAAATCTTAATATGTTGGAAATGCAACTTTTTATTATTCATTTTCTTTTTTATTGCTAAAATAAAGTCCACACTCTAAATTCACGTTATGTATGATTTTCACAGTCTAAATTTATGTTATGTAATCTTGACAATTAAAATGTAAACAAAATTCATATTATAATATTCTTTTGAATGTAACTATTCCTCTTCATTAAAATACTTACTCTCACTGTCAAAATATTCTTTTATCTATATTCCCAATTAAAGTAATCCTTAAATTGTAACAAATTTATTTTATCTATATTTCCAATTAAACTAAGCCTTAAATTGTAAGGAAATTATTTTATCTATGTTTCCAATTAAATTAAACCTTAAATTGTAACAGATTTAAGGTATATGTATATTTATTTATTTTTAAGGGAGAGAGTAAATTCAAACTTTTACAATTTGCAATTTCTGATATTATTTCTAGTTAAAGAATATTTGTTTCTTCTCAGTTGAAGTACGGAGACAACTAATTGTTAGTTCAAATTATTGTGGGTCAAGATATTTTCAAGAAATTCATTGAAATCTGAAATATATTTAAGAGTTGTTAATATAAGCAATTTCACTATACATTTCAAAGGAAACATGGTAAGTCAATAGCACTTGGAGAAAGAGAATAAATGAAGACATGTGTGATGTCTTACAATTTGAGTGAGCAAAATATTATTATTATTTAATATGGTCTTGAAATGATATTGTTAAACATGAGGGGTTTGCTGCAATGTATGCACTATGATACCTTAACATGTCACAATATTTGTTAACAACCATGGATATTACTATGGTTAGCACACGTGATATGTTGTGTTTCATTTCCACTCTGGGAAATTAATCTCATTGTGAATTGAATACATAAAAAATGAAATTCCTCACAAAAAATTATATGGGTGTAACATAACCTCTTACGTTATTCCATACATATACGTTTTTTTTTTCAACACATGCACTCAACATGTATCTCATAAATGTAGATTCCTATACCCTTGTTCTTCATTGTAGAATCCATCTGCCAAATTTCATAAAATGATACCATTCAATGGATAGGCCAACATGTTTACACGACATACTTGAAATTGTAAGGAAGCGATGCCAACAACATTCTAGTGCTAAATCCATAAGGGAAATCTCGTTCAAGGGTAATCAGTGAAAAAGAACCATCGCGTGTAATATTCCTAACAACAAATGATATCATCATATCATCTTGAGCCTTTAAAATATCATGGTGGAAGGAAACAATGTTTGAGATCATGTACTAGCTGACAAAAATTGAAGAGAAAATGTGGAACATAGGATTTATCTTTTCAATATTATTAATCAGCTAAATAATATTACATTGGAGACATCAGTAATAAATGATAGCAGTGAGATTGAACTAAACTGGACTAACTGAAAATGAAGTAGGACACTTGGATGGATAAATGTGACACCTAGCAGGTGGTTGGAATTAGATTCTCCAACATTAGCAACACATTCATGCACCTTTTATCATTGTCTACTTTGACCTATATGAACCACATTTAAATGAATATCATTATATTAAAGAAGAGTCATAGAATAATATTGGCATGGATAACAATTTGTATTTTCATCACTAAATCTTGTATGAACAACATTAGGTTTATTTATAATGATATGCCAAAGAGGAAGGACATATCATCAACACTGAGTAATTTCAAAGAGTTTCACAATCCTATATTCAAGATAATGTGTCAAAAATATGCCAATGCTTTTATTAATGTGAAACAGACCTTGTGAAAAACATGGTAATCAAAAATACATCAACTATAGTATTGGTGGTTCTCCTCTTCATTTTCAACTTACTCAAAAAGTTGTCGATAGAGACAAGTTGGACACTAGATCCCACATTGTATTTATGGAGCATTCATTAAAGAATGAAGCAAGGATATAATCATAGGAAAATATTAATCGTAAAAATTTTCGTGCAAATACTATGCATTATTTGATTAAAGGCATACATGTGTCATTTTCTATGATGATATAAAATAGTTATATTAAAGCGTGATTATCATCTAAATACAAGAGAATCTATTTAGTGAGGAACACATTCCAGTCAATTGAAACAAAAATGTTTAATACTCCTGGTGATACAAAAGGACTAAGAAATTGAAGCATGTACTATCTGCTAATTCATAGAGAAAAAGAGTGTTGTTCTAAACCATGATCCATGGCAGCAAGTGACCCTACATTATTAAGAATTTCCTTATAGATTCAAACTGCTAATGTAATTTACTAAAACAAGAGACTTGAATCTACTCTACCAATTGCGGAAACCAATTTAAATTATCACAAAAACATGAAGAATACAAGAGAAAGAATTCGATCAACACATTGCACAATGACTTCCTGGGGAAACCACATATAAAAGCCCCACTATTTGTAAATTAAAGTAGTTTGAAAATATGAGAATATTACAATTATTTTCTCATGCCTGAGTAGCCTCTGAACTATCTCTATTTGTCTCATTTCTTCCTAGACAAGCCTAGGCCAATACTTAACCAAATTTTGGCTCCGCCAAGTCCCTATTTCCTTGGGTTGTTTCCTTGGTAGTTATTCTCCTATTAATTAGGTAAATCCCTATCCAATATTGTGAAATCCATCACAGGCCTTCCTATGACTTCATGCACTAGCTATAAAGTTTGGATGATTATACAACTAATAGTACACTGCCGTTGAACTCCAATCCCAACTCGGTAACTCTCTGTTCACACATGTATGAATTATTTATGGATGATTTATCAGTTATTTGGGTGATCACTGAGTGTGTTTTAAGTTCCACTTCCACACTTTGATATTCCACTAGTTCCTCCAACTGTTCGAACTAGTTAAACTGACTTTAACTCAGATAAATTGAATTAACTAATTACAACTCAAAATAAACTCAATTAGGGATCTTAAAAAGTTGGAACCACTCTACATGACTCAAATTTCACCCTCAACATGAATGAATTGAACCATATAAGTCAAACTAACTTAGTTAACTCCTACAAGTTTTCATAAGATGTGAAATTAGTTTTTTTCTTCTAATTTAATTCAAGGGAAAACTAAATTATAATCTTTCTTGGTGCCATTTTCAGCACTCCCTCTCAGCAACAAAGGTTTTATCAAATACCATAATCCTCCCTCTTGCAACTTGAATTTGTATCTTGACAACGCCTTAGTCAAGATGTCTAAATCTTGTTCCTCTATAGGAATGTACTCTAGAATCATCATCTGCCTCTACACACAATATCTAAGATGTTGGTACCAAATTTTGATATGCTTGGATCGATCATGAAAATTTTTATTAAACAAGAGTTTGATCCAACTTTGTTTGTCACAGTAAATCACTGTAGGATCCATTTTCTAACTAAATAAAGAAACAAGGATCTTCCTCATCTAGATAGCCTCATAAGTTGCATAATTAGTGGTCATGTACTCTACTTTTTCTAACCTAAGTGTAACTAGTCTCTGCTTCCTGGTGTTCCAATAAATTGATGTTGACCCAATACTGAAGATTCCTCCTGATGTGATCTTCCTGTATCATAAAATCCCTACCCAATATGCATATGTGAAGCCCTGCAGCTTCACTCCCTCTGTCTGTTTGTACCAAAGACCAAAACTGAGTGTTTCCTCTTAGGTATCTCAACACATGTTTGACTGCCTTCGAATAGAGTTTGGTTGGATTACCGTTCCTTAACTAAGTTGGTTAATGTTAGGTGCCTATATTAAAATTATAGTCCCTCATTGTTGTTAGTATAACCCCCTTATTGTTATTGTTGTACCCCTGTAATGTCAATATTGTTATTATTGTGCCCTTATAGTATTATTGCTAGGTCGACTAGGATTATATTGTGACCCCATGGACTCCTATATATAGAATGAGGTTTTCTCATTTGTATCATCCAAGAATTATTCATTTATGCAATGTAAAAAAGGTTCCCCCCTTGAAGTGGCTTATTTCGAAGCCATTGATCTCTCTTTTCTTCTATTTTTGGAGCTCGTTTCATAACATTTGGTATCAAAGCTTTGGATTATAGGGTTTCACTGCTCCAAAGAGGTCATCGTGGAATTTTTACTATAACTTTGTTTCTATGAAGATTCAAAAGCTGAAATTTTTACAGAGCAAAGCCGAAATTTTAATGAATTTCCTGTAAAAATTTTATATCTTGGTTCGCAATATTGTCAAATATATGAAATCTGGAAGTAAGGGTTTTTCAAACTCCTGAATTTGACCTGAACAGGTCATCATGGAATTTTTTTCATAAAATTGTTTCTACCAAGGTTCAGAAGCTAAAATATTTATAGAGTGAAGATGAAATCGAGGAACTTCATTTAAAAATTTCAGATCTTGGTTCGCAATATTTTCGAAGATATTATTTGAGGAAGTTAGGGTTGTTTCAGTATCCCAAATTTCATCTCAAAGATGTGATCGTGGGAAAATCATCATAAATCTCTCTCTCTCTCTGCATCAGATTAGAATTCTGTAAAAATTAGCCGCAAGTACACATAATTTAGTTTCTTGTGTATCAATTTCAAAGCCGAAGGAGGAAACAATGACACGTGGCATGTCCTACAAGTTCGCTCTATTGAAGTATTCCATAATTAGGATATTATGGTAGATTGGGCATAAATTTGTATCCAAGAATCCAAATCAGGTTAGGCCTGTGGCATTTGAAAGAATATTAAGAGCGATAATAGAAGGCCTAATTCTAGATATTGAAGGTCTGAAATCACAGAGATAATTCACTTTCAATATCGAGCTCCTCAAAAGAAAGAAGCATGTATGTATTTTTTTTCGAATTGCCTAAGTCTTGTGTGAAAAATCAGTTTGAAGTGATTCCAAGGGCACATTGAAGCATAGATATCAGTATTGGGTTCTAAAATTCCACCTAAAAATAATTCAACACCCATTAAGCCTTCAGAAGCCTCTAATATGACTCATGAAGAGGAAGAAGCACAACATGACGTATCAAAATTACAAGAGAAAGTGCACCAAATTTGGATCTCACAAAGAGCAACAAAAAATGAAATGGAAGTTTTGAAGAAAGGCATGGAAGCTAGGATGGGTGTTTTGAAGAAAGGCGTGGCAACTAAGATGGATGTTTTGAAGAATGGCATGGAAGCTAACATGGATGACATGGAAGTCGGCATGGAAGCTAATATGGATGACATGGAAGCTAAGATCGATGAAAAAATGAAAGACAACATGTAAGACATGAAGAATGATATAAAACAATAGAAAATTTGGCAGAATTTTTGACGGCTAATTTGTTGCTATTCCGACACATAGTCATCGCAAGAGCGACAGTTTGAGGGCGGGAAAAATGTGGTTTTACATATCATCGCAGTTCCGACGCACTTAAAAAGTGTCGCACTATCGACACTTTTTCTTTCGCTTCCAAACAAGCGTCGCTCTTCCAACGTTTCCCAAACCGTCACACTTCCGACGTTTGTAAACTGTCGCACTTCTGACGAAATGTGGTCTGACGTTTTGAACGTTGCTCTTTCGACGTTTGTAAACTGTCGCAATTCCGACGAAATGTGGTCCGACGTTTTGAACGTCGCTCTTCTGACGTTTGTAAACCGTCGCAATTCCGACGCAATGTGGTCCGACGTTTTGGACGTCGCTCTTCCAACGTTTGTAAACTATCGCAATTCCAATGAAATGTGGTCCGATGTTTTGAATGTCACTCTTCCAACGTTTGTAAACTGTCGCAATTCCGACGAAATGTGGTCTGACGTTTTGAACGTTTCTCGTCCGACGTTTTTATACTGTCTTTCTTCCGACATTTTTAAGCTGTCGCAATTCCGATGCTTACAAGGCGTCGGTATACCGATGGCGGGTTCAATTTAAAAAAAAAAATGAAACTTTAAAAGAGGAAAAACGTTGTTTTGAATATATTATATGAAGTAAAACAGTCCATGAATTCATTACATTTTCACATCTGAAGATTTGAACCCAAATATCCATCCAGAAAAGTGGAAGTCCCACCTAGACAATGATAGAAAAATACCCCATGTCACATACAGGGACATGATATAAAAACCAGTAACGGTCCACATGGATATTATCGACAATCTAAGAAAGCATCCAAATATGCTCGAGGCATCTATAAGAAAGTGAAATAGCAGTATGTATAATAGTAAAGAAACAGCCCCGGATGCGGGTGTACGTAATCAGGTGTAATTCGCAAATGGGGAGGTGGCCGGGCACGTGGTTCACCACCACCGCCAGTCCTCTGCATTCAAAGCGAACGCTCATCACACAGGCCTCAACAGTTAATGCGGTTTCAATGCTATTCATTCCGCCTCGTTTTCTTGCCCTCCTCGGTGCTATGGAGCCGATTCCATCGATCCCGGGCATTTTACCTCTGAGCTCTTGCTGTTCGCAGGTCGATTTAGAGCCCTGCCTGCGCACCAGCACAGGGAAACGGTGTTGTATGAATTGCTGTCAACAGCTTTCTCCGGGTTTTCACGTCTCCTCTGGTCCGTTCTGCAATTACAGTGGCTCATCCTTTGCCTGCAGTCACCCTCAGAACCCGTTCACTATCCCTCTTGTGTTTATCCGCCCTGCCAAGTTCTCCATGCCTCGACTGAGACCTAGGATGACTAGCAGGCGCGGCTCCTCTCGAGGGACTGTCATAAGACCGCCAGAGTATCCTTCCTCTTCCTCTTCGTTGGGCTTTTCTGATCCTGGGGATGGACGCAATGTTGTTTACAGACGAGGCCGTGGTCGTGGGCGTGGGGCGCATATTCGCCTCTCCTCCAATGTTAACTCTCACTCCGCCCGCTTCATCTACCCCTGCTCCCTCAATCATCATGAGTTTATTGCCTCTGTCTCCATCACTCTGAGGCATAACCCCGTCGCTCAGTCTTTGCTCTCTGCCCCCAACACGACTGTTCACACTCCGCCCTCTGGAAATTTCCCTGCTCCTGAAGATGAGGTTCTGTTTTGTCCACCCGACGTCAGTATGCCTAGTGCTCCGGAAGCTATCACCTCTCAGTTCGAGTTTCAGAAGGCAGATCCCAGTGCTCCTTCAGGCAGCGGATTCACTGACAAAGTTCCTCTTCCTCTAGATGACGAGGACTTCAACCTGTACGCTTGTCCAGTGGTGGAAGAAGTGCCCTCGCCTATCAACGAAGCTTAATGGATTCTGCTCGACAGTTTTGGACTACAGGTATCAAGAAGGGGTTAATCCTCCTTCTTCCTTTCAGTTTTTTGCAGGATTTTGACTGTCATTCTCCATCGAATTATCACTGGTCTCCCAGCTACAGGTTTCTTACTAGGATTACACATGTAACTGTCCTCAGGACAGTGTTCCATTGCCATACTAAAATTACCTGTAATTTTTGTTTTTGGATTTGTCTGTTGTGGTCTTACAAGTCGAAAATAGTCCTTCATTTCAGCAAACACAACAGACACAAGTATCAATGGTATAACAGTCGGACAAGGTCCTGGTCTTCAGTGTTGTCCATAGTCTGTAAACAGTCGATGGTTTTAAGTGTCAATGTGCAACAATGTAATGCTAGAATGCCACATCATCGGGCCAGCCACTCGGAGGCCTCTGCCTCGTTGTAATCTTTTTGTATCAATATAGAAGTAGACTTATTCAGAAAAAAAAAAAAAATAGTAAAGCAACAGATAGAGTACCGATGTCCATTGTTCCAAATACAAATTAAAGTACCCAAAATCCTTGAATAGAGAAAAACGCTAATCATGTGAGGAGTGTGACATGTCCAAAATATAAAAATACCATCAGACCATATCAATAAACCAGCATCGCTAGTTTTGAAGGCGGGGTGATAAACATTAATCATTTTTTTTTCACAAGAGAAAAAACGTTGTTTTGAATATATTATATGAAGTAAAACAGTCCATGAAGTCATTACATTTTCACATCTGAAGATTGGAACCCAAATATCCATCCAAAAAAGTGGAAGTCCCACTCGAGACAATGATAGAAAAATACCCCATGTCACATACAGGGACATGATATAAAACCCAGTAACGGTCCACATGGAGATTATCGACAAATCTGAGAAAGAATCCAAATATGCCCGAGGCATCTATAAGAAAGTGAAATAGCAGTATGTAGAATAGTAAAACAACAGATAGATTACCGACGTCCATTTTTCCAAATACAAATTAAAGTACCCAAAATCCTTGAACAGAGAAAAACGCTAATCATGTGAGGAGCGTGATATGTCCAAAATATAAAAAGACCATCAGACCATATCAATAAACCAGCAACATAGACCAGCATCGCTAGTTTTGAAGGCAGAGTGATAAACATTAATAATTTTTTTTCACAAGAGAAAAAACGTTGTTTTGAATATATTATATGAAGTAAAACAGTCCATGAAGTCATTACATTTTCACATCTGAAGATTGGAACCCAAATATTCATCCAGAAAAGTGGAAGTCCCACCCCAGACAATGATAGAAAAATACCCCATGTCACATACAGGGACATGATATAAAACCCAGTAACGGTCCACATGGAGATTATCGACAATCTGAGAAAGCATCCAAATATGCCCGAGGCATCTAAAGGAAAGTGAAATAGCAGTATGTAGAATAGTAAAGCAACAGATAGCATACTGACATCCATTGTTCCTGCAAATACAAATTAAAGTACCCAAAATCCTTGAACAGAGAAAAACGCTAATCATGTGAGGAGTGTGAGATGTCCAAAATATAAAAAGACCATCAGACCATATCAATAAACCAACATCGCTAGTTTTGAAGGCAGAGTGATAAACATTAATCATTTTTTTTTCACAAGAGAGAAAACGTTGTTTTGAATATATTAGATGAAGTAAAACCGTCCATGAAAATAGTATCATAAAGCGGATACAGGAAATGTGCAGAGACATGCACTGTTGATATACGCCTCACACAAAAACATTGCCCATACTCATGGCAAATTTGTCATCAAAAAATCAAAAAATTAAGAAGACTGCCCTCATACGGGGAAACCAGTCTTGAAATTTTACAGAATTCAAAAATATTACAGAGGTCCAGCATAGTGATATAATCTAAAAGCAGCCCAATTAAGTGGGCCGCGAAGCAAGAAAAACAAATTAACCAAACTACTCCTCCGGTGGTTCCTCCACGATTTGGCACCATCCTTCGGGAGGTCCAGGATCACTAGGTGCTACCTCCAAGTTCATGCCACGGCTCCCCTCTTGAAGGCCCGAATGCTGGCCGGCTTTTTCCGACCTCAAACCCGCCGGACGGGTGCATTCTTCCTCCGTTTGGGCCTCCTCGCGGAAAAACACAGTGACTGAAGCTGTGATTCGTGGGCGGTTGAGAGAGAAATTAAAGGAAAATTGCGCAGTGCACGTCGTGGGAGAAGGTGAACTAGCAGTGGGGAAACGAGGAGTAGGGGAATCCATAAGGTGGCCAGATCCTACAACCCGACCCCGCCCACTCCTAGTATTTGGATAGCGACCTGCGTAATAATCACTGGACTGGCCGGAAGATGACTCGGTTGAGGGGATGGAGGGAGAGCGGAGGGGTTGACCTCTAGTGCTCCCCCTGCGGCAACGCCTCCTTTGACGTAGGCGAGGCATGGGTGTAGTCTCAGCAGTGGGAACAAGAGGAGATGGAGAAGAAAAATTCCAAGAAACAGAGGAAGACAGACACAGACGAGACCGAGAGAAATGCAGATATGCAGCAAGGTCTAAGCAGCAGTTCAACTGGCCACTTCTCCTTCTCATCACAGTGAGCAGGCAGTGTAACCTAGCAATCGGCTCGTCTGAAAAACCATATCGAAACGCCATTTTATCGACCCGACTGCAATGCAATCGAAGGACGCCCATCATAATTAATCTCTGATCATTAATAAGAGCCGAAGGCTGGATCATATTGGAGCATGCGGAATCGCTAACAGGAATGGAGGTCCGATCTTGAACAATGTTAAAACTTAATTAATTAATGCGGATTTGATGTGAAAACCTTGTAACTTAATTGACCAGTGTTAAAACTTAATGCAATTGATATGAAATCGCCACATCCATGTCCCATCACCTTAAACCCCATCGAATGCACCCGCAGCCGGGAGCAGGGAAAGTTTTGATTGAGGACATGTGGCATAAATTGATTGGAGCAGATCTTTGTTTGGGCCGCTCGAGCGGGGGAAATCCGGACCCGGAAAAGATTAGGGCGAATTTGATAAGAAATTCGCGTCACAACTCTCCCTCCGTACGCCAGCCCAACTTTGGACCCGAAAAAGATTAGGGCAGAATTCATTTGGTTTTCGCGTCACAAAATTGGCCGACGTCAGCAGGATATTTTGGAACGTGAATTTGGTTTGAAATTATGGTTTATCGCTGTTGAAGTCCGACAGAGCTCGACTTTAAGAACTATTTTTGTTTGATCCCATCTTATAAAATTTGTGTTGGTTTTCTTTGATAATACACATATTTATAATAAATCATGGGAATACCACACTAAACATGTGGAAAATTTATATAAATTATTGAGAACAATCATTTTTATGTAAAAATATCCAAATGTGCTTTTGGGAAATAAGAATTCGAGTATTTGGTTAATATTGTTTTAAAGGAATGAGTGAAGTTGGAGCCTCAAAAGATGCAAGCTATTACAAAATGACCTATTCCTAAGAAAATCAAGGTTCTTAGAAGATTTTTTAGCCTTACATGATATTATTGATCATTTGTTAAGAATTATGCATGCATTTCAAGTCCACTCACATATCTCTTGAAGAAAATATCATTTATATGGAATGATGAGGCTACTTTGGCATTCTCTCTTTTAATGGATGCCATGTCTTCTACACCAACATCGGTTGCACCTACTTTGGTAAAACATTCATAGTAGAGTGTGAGGCACTAGGACAAGGAATTTACGTAACATTAACACAATAAGGGATATCATTGGCTTTTAAAAGCAAGGAATTCAAAGAAAATATTTGGTGAAATCTACGTATGAAAAATAAATGGAAGCAATATTACATGAAATAAAAAATGGGGATAGTATATCATTGGGAGGTACTTTAAAGTCAAGATATACCATGATAGCATAAATTATTTTTGAAGCTATGGATTTCATTGGAAGATTAACAAAAATGAGGAGAAAAAATGCAAAGTTTTAATTCTGAGATAATCTGCAAAAAGGGTAAGGAAAATTTAGTACATGATGCTCTTTCTAAAATAGAAGAGGCCTCAAATTTATATCCAATTACATGTTCTATTCCTAGGTGGTTAGAAGAAGCTTGCCATAATGGAAAAATGACAATAGTACTAAACAAAAACTAAAATTTATAAAGGATGGGATGAACTCTATGGAGCATTGGGAGTGAAAGAGAGATACACTTTGGTGCAAATGTAGAATATTTTTATGCACGCAAGCATATTTGAATAAACAAATATTAAGGGAGTCCCATGTCTCTCTGGTGGTTGGACACAGGGTTCCTTAAAACATCTCAAAGGATCAAAAAATATATTTTTGGAAGGAATGAAGAAAGATATTCAAAATTTTGTAAGAGAAGGTTAGGTTTGCATAATAAATAAAAGAGAGATAGTAAAATCTCTAGGGTTACTTAACCATTCCACATACATATTCAAAGACTAGAAGATATATCAATAGACTTTATTACAAGGTTACTGAAATATAAAGGTAAGTATTACATTTTTGTGGTCATTTATATAGAAAAATTTTGTAGATTGTTTTTGTAGAGCTCAAAGTACATAAACAACAAGCCAAGTGGCAGAAGTGTCCGTGAAAGAAATTCATAGTATTCATGGTTTTCCTAAAGTAATAGTAACAAGAAACTTTTGGAAATAATTATTTAATATGAGTGGAGAAACACTAGCTGCCATGAGTTCTACTTATCAAACACAATCAAATGGTCAAACAAAAATAGTTAACAAATGTTTTTAAGGTTATCTACAATGTTACTCTTTAGAAAAGCAATCTTAATGGATGAAATGGGTTCGTCAAGGAAGAATGGTAATATGATACTACCTATCACACATCTACTAAAATTTCCCCATTTAAGGCCCTTTATGGATATCCAACTCCTAGTATCTCATACTTTTTGCAAGATAAGTCCAAAGTATAGGAAAAAGAGTCACATATGGAAAATACTAAAGAAACTTTGAAAATTATTATGGAAAACCTTCAAATGACATGCAACATGATAAAACAACAAGGGGAACAACATTAAAGTGAAAGATAATTTGAGGAGGGTAATTGGGTATTTTTTAGATTATAGCATTATAAGAAATCTTCATTCAAGAAAAAGAAGAATAAAGAATTAGCTCAAAAATTTTATGGCCCTAGATAATTATTCATAGGATTGCACAAGTGGTATAGAAGTTATATTTTCCTTCTTCTTGCATTCATAAGGTTTTTCATGTATCTTGCCTAAAAAAGGTTTTGGGAAAAAATATGCCAATGTAAATAGAACTTCCAAAATTAGATGAAGAATGATAGTTGATTCTTGAACCACAAAAAGTTATAGATAAACATTTTGTATCTCTTTGACATATAACCATTATGAAGTACCTAATCAAGTGGAAGAATATTCCTCTAGAAGAAGGTACATGGTAAAATGATCAATTCGTGATGAAATACCCATGGCTAAAGGGTTTGTTTGAAGTTTTGACAAAGGTTTTGTTATATGTTTTATATAATGCGCGGCAGAATAGTTTTATTGTTTGTTAAGGTCCCACAAAATGATCAAATTTGAAGGGCAGGTCCGAATTTCAATTAGAAGGGCATATATCTATGTTTCCCTTCCATAATGAAAAGCTTTAAAAAAAAACTTTTCAATTGACCACAATAAATTATTTTTACATTTCATTTTCAGAAAGACAAAACCATCAATCTTTATATTAATAAAAGACTGTTACATATACAACAATGAAGAAGGTTCCATCTTTCATTGCTTAAATATCTCATTGGAAATATCAACATAAGTCTTAAAGACACTATTATAAGAATTTGGATACATACCACCGGGATATAGGATATTCTTATGTGTCAGATTGTGTAATGCAATTTTGACTTTGTCTCACAAGGAGCAGCAGCATGGAGGTCTGGATTTTTCTTATAGAACTTTATTATTATTATTTGAAACGTTGTTTAAAGATATGAATACAACAATGAAATTATGAGCATGGTGGACAATTAGTCAAGCTCATGATGCCAAACCATGATGATGTAAGTTTGGAATTTAACATTTTTACATGTTAAAGACAAATAGTCAAAATAAATGACAACTTAGTATGCCATAATTAATAATCATTCCCTGTTCACTTTTGTTAATAGGTTTATGTCACACGATGATCTCTCTTCTCTGGAATTTACTTGTATTGAAGATCACTATTCTAGGAATAAGGAGTTATTTTCTACAAAAATAACCCTAGCCAAACATTGACAATGCATCAAGGATATCTTTCTATGCTTCATAAGTACATATGTTCTACTTCTAAATCATGTCTTGGAAGTGGTTGTTTTGCTGGAAATTATTCACCAGTTGGTTCCATACCAAAGTCTTTTTCTCATTTTCAGCATCCAATACATGAAACATATAATGGTTTAAAACAACATAAATATTTGAAATTTTGCAAGAATTGTCTGGCACACTTTGAATATTAATTTTGAAGTCAAGTGCATGATGCTGTATAGGATCAAGTGTCATTTTGAATACCAAATGTTTCACAAGAAACTTCTCAACATGCTACCCTACAGTAAGGATTAAATGACAATATTGCATCAACTATTTCCATAATAAAAGTGCACCTCGGCCATAAGACTAAACAACTACAAATGTTGTAGATCTAACAAGACCACACGATCAAATGTATTCCACAAGGCCAATACTGTATGAAAAATGAAAAGGAGTTTGCAACCAAAAATACCTTAGGCAACTAATTCAATTAGATACACCAAACCATCAGCAAAAAGGAAAACCAGCCTACTCAAAAGGCAAGCGTTTACCTCCTTTGACAAAATTTTGAGTTCCAAAACAAGGGCCTTTATTGTCTTGTCAATTCCCCTAGTAATTTGAATGGGGTTTTCACCTGCTGCAACAACCTAAACAAAAAGGTTTCATTTCAAATTATTTTCCACAAATTTAAGATACAACCATTGTCGGTTTTGTATTTCCTAACAAGCTCATAAATTTTGACAAAAGAACCAAAATTTTATAATACCTGATAGCAATTTTTTCACTCAAAAAATATCTTAGACTCAATAAGCCCAACCCAAAACTAAAAAACCAAACACCATAAGACCCTACAAAAATGAATAGATGATCTTAATCCAGTACTATCGACAAAAAGTTACCTTTACACCCTCATTTATTAAACCCTGTGCTGTTGAATTTTAACTTCAACTGCTGCAGCAGAAGGACGGATGCAGCAGCAACATTTTTTTTTGGAGGTTGCTTGCATGCCATCCAGAAATTTAATTCAGCATTTAAAATTCCTGCAAGTTTTTTTTTGTAGACGGCCGCAGCCATATTTCTGTACAGGATTGTATTTAAACACAACAACCAACATTAACGCAATTCACCAACCAGAAATTAAACAAACAGAAATTTACCCCCCAGTTTTGTAAATTCAAAAGGAGGACACGTGGATCATTAATATAAGATCGCATGAAATTGAAGGGAATCTGAAAACCTAAAAATCGGACCCGAATTTTTTATAAGGCACATTGGATTGAGAATTCGCGTTACAAATTAGGCAGACGTCAGCATCCCATTTTGGAACGCGAATTTGGTTTGAAATTCAATCTATTCAGACTTTTGAAGTCCGACGAAAAGGGTTCTTTAATGTTTTGATAATTAAATTTTATGTATGCCTTAATATATACATATGTTTTAAACATGTGTTATATATATATCATATGCGAAATGAAAGGTGGGCCATAGAATTTAGTTTTAATTTTATTTTTTTAAAAAGAGGGTTTATTATAATATGTTTTATATGTTACGACATATAAAAATAAAAAGGACAAAAAAGTTTGGTAGTTTTTTTTATAGATAGTACGTAAATTTTTTATTACAAAGCAGTGTGTAAAAAGTGAAAGACCAAGTGTAAGTTTTTAAGTGTGTATGCACAGCAGTGCAAAAGTGAAAAACACAACAGAGTGTTTTAGAGACAGAGTATGTTTGTTTTGAACAGATAGTGAGTTGGTTTTATGCACTGTGTTTTGTAGCAGTCATAATTTTGTAATCCCTCTCAGTGAGGAAGAAGTGTAATAGTTTTTTTTTGAGTTATTGAAGGGAATAGAATTTTTTTTTCAAAGTATTGAAACTCTGTCTCCTGTCAAAGAAATTTTTATTTTCTCTGTGTTAAAATAAGGGAGATTTATTCTCCATTCATTGTTCTGGAATTTTTCAATATTCCAACATGTGCAATAACAACAGATGTTGTGGTTCCATCCCCAGCTAAATCATTTGTCTTTGCCGCAGCTTGCCCTACCAACTTGGCCCCAATATTTTCAACTGGGTTCTCTAATTCAACCAATAAAAAGGCCAAAACCATAGCATTGAGATACATTTCATTACACTGTCAATAACAATAAAATTTGACTCAACCATAACCCTTTCCTTTTATTGTTGTGAAAAGCTTTATGCATTAATCTAATGTGGCTAGTCCATAGGCCAAGTAGACCACTGGGTAACAAATATGTTTCCTTTCACCTTTGAGTTTCCAAATTATGCCTACCAAATCTAAGACATTTAAGAGGGGGAACTAATACAACGTTAAAAAGAAAACCAGAGCACACATCTACAAATTACCTCCTTAGCTACTGTCACACCATCATTAACTATTTTTGGAGAACCATGCTTGCTCTCCAAGACAACATTTTGCCCCTCGCCCCAAGGGTGACTCCAACAAGATCAGCAAGTTTGTTCACACCGCCTGCAAGACAAATTGACAATGCTTTCAGTAAGTGTGCAATTGAATACCAGACCATATGCCAAAACAACCCTCCATGAAAAATTAAAATAACACATTAAAATCGAATATAAGTGGACAAGGAAAGATCCACCGCAGTGAAGCTTCACGTGCAGGTGACCTTCCTTTAAACATAATTTTTTCTCTGACTAGAAATTTTTTTTCACTGAGCCATCCTTGTTGAAGTACAACTCTTTTTCCATAGCTCTTGTATTAAATACCTTCTCTCTGTCGCGTAATCTCAGAGTCCCTCTTTTGCTTGAGCGATTAAAGGAAATGGGTGAAAAAACTGAAAGAGAAGACAATTGTCTGCCATAATTATCAAACATTGCACCCAACTTCTTCCCCTTTCCATTGTTACCCAATGAGGTAGATGTGGAAATTGTTGTCATACTGCCCAAAGTAGAGGCCATATTCTCTTATCCTGAATATAGAATTACAAGATCTTCATATCAGTATGAACCTTAAAAAACATGACTCCCATTGCTAAAAACCACTTTTAAGTTGTAACAGGCAAACTAAACAACTATCGCAACTTTTGGCAACTTCTGGAGCATTAAGAGAGAAACAACCAAAGATAAATACAACCACAATCCTCATTTTAACGAGACCGGACTATATATTTGCATTAAGATAATAGAAATAAATCACGACTATATTAAGGCTAGCACAAAACAATCTTTAACCAGTGTCTCTCGCGGCCTTTAGATTTCCATGCTAGAGGTTGCATATTTTTAATTTAAATTCTTGACCTCTCGTGCCCATCCATGAATGCATCCAATGGGATATCTACATAAAATGCTCCTTTATATCCCCAAAAACAAATTCCCTAATACAAGAGCACCAGTATTGATGGATCACCCCACACCATCCCACCCACTAGAAACGGTGAAAAAGGAAACCCGAGAAAACTTCTGAAATATCTCAAGATGACTATATGGGTGGTTCTTATGAATCAACCAACCATTAAGAACTTGCTCATCAATCCAAACCATGAGTATTATGTGACGATATTGAAGCAGGCACTGAATTGGATTTCTGAAGCTATGTTAGAGAAACCCTAAACTCTCACTGAAAATAGGTGAAATGTGGCACCACTCAGAGATTGACATGTGCCAATTGGTACAAGTGGTAGACAATTGGCATGCTCAAACAACGAGGTGATGCAAGAATGACATGAGGGATAAAATATCAGAAAAGCCCCAAATCTGGAGAACTAAAGCTCATCACCAACCTGAGATTGACAACTTTACATGATGTAACCTATGAAATCATAAATGGAGAAATCATAGTAACAATAAAGTAACATATGTAACAATAAATTCGGATTCATCCTGGGAGTGGTAATGGGAGAAATCATAGTGAACAACAGGAAACATGCAGAGTTTCTTACAATCAAATAGATGAAAAAACACATACAAAAAACCTAGATAATAATCATAAACAAGCTTAATATTGAATTATGAACTGTAAAGGAACTTACAAAATGTGACATTACGAACCTGGTCAAGCGCACAAGCAAAAATATCCTGGACATGACCCTGGTTGACAAGTTTTATTGCTCATGATGCAAGAGGATTTGTACCTACACTGCCAAGTCAATCAAAATCCATCATTATCTATACAATAAATACAAGTAATTGATGTAGTATTTTTTACTGTAAGATGCATTCTTATGATAATGTTAGAACATATGTTGAAAATGTCAAAACATACATGAATAAGCTTCTCTTCATTTCAAGAACAATTTATTGGAGTCGCATGAACTTGGAACAAGCCTCCCATGATCTGAAAGAGTAGCAACTAAGTCAACAGTGACTTTTTTTTTGCTACGCTGGATCGAGGGAGGTTTTCTCCAAGATTAAATCACTCCAATAAATTATTCTCTACTAAACAGGGCCAACCACATGAAGGTGGAAGCTCTTATGGCTCCTCCCCCCCCCCCCCCTCACATCACTCTCAATTCCCCAATACCCAATCTATATTTCATTTTTTACTTTCATGAGCATAAAAAAAAATATTCAATAACTAATAAAAAACAATTCAACAAAAAGTACGCAAGGAAACATTGCAATTAATGCTTGACATAAAAATAGTATGATAAATGAGTTTTTTATATAACGCAAAAAACGTTGCAAGTATGGTAACGTTTGTCTTGTAATAATACAATATTTTACATTATCAAATTTTCTTTTTCTTCTTCCTATTTCTAAAGCTCCTAATTACATCATCAATATCATTGTGCTCTGCTCCTGTTTCGTGCCTTTCAACCCGCACTGCTGACCTAGTTGCGTATTCACGATGTCTGGGCTCATCCAGTGACGGGGCATCGCCTACAAAAACAGATAATATTAAATTTTAATTGTCAGTTTTTAAATATCATTGAACTAGTTCGGTAATATTAATAAAAAAAATCGCAATGAGATTATTTACCTGGTGCACCAGTTGTCGCCGCTGACCTAGTTGCGTAGTCACGATGTCTGGTCTCATCCAGTGACGGGGCATCGCCTACAAAACAGATAATATTAAATTTTAATTGTTAGTTTTTAAATATCATTGAACTAGTTCGGTAATATTAATAAAAAAAATTGCAATGAGATTATTTACCTGGTGCACCAGTTGTCATCGTTGACCTAGTTGCGTAGTCACGATGTCTGGTCTCATCCAGTGACGGGGCATCGCCTACAAAAACAGATAATATTAAATTTTAATTGTCAGTTTTTAAATATCATTGAAATAGTTCGGTAATATTAATAAAAAAAATTGCAATGAGATTATTTACCTGGTGCACCAGTTGTCGCCGTTGGGACTCTTGCCCTGTCTTCCTCTCTGGTGGTAATATCCTCAAGGGAAACATTCTCTGTCATTTAAACAAAAAACATTATAAGGACAACCATCAAGGTATAATTAGAAAAAATTATAAGTGGAAATTAATTACCGTCACGGCCCTCACTGATAGTATCATTGTCACCCTGGTCCCCACTAAAATGATCAGGTTGCACTTGAGGATCATCTACATCTGGCTCTAAAACTGGGTTATTTGCCTCGTCGGTAGTGCTACTCCCCTGATTTAAAAAAAGTTGGTAGACATTAAATTTATGGACGAAAAAAAACATATTGAAAGGTTAATGTTTTACCTTATCAGGCATTCTGGATCTTGGGACCTGCCCCAAGCTTCTGCGACATTCAACTACGGCTTGATAGCCGAAATGGAAAGCGATATTTTTATCTTCCTCTGTAGTTTCTGTTCCGAAGTCATCACCCTACATTACATATGATTGTGTATTTTTAATCATATTTGATAGGATTACAAAAAAGTTGGAAGTTGATACAATTAATTATAAGATGTTTAGCTACTTAATTACAATTCTTGTGACTAATTTCAAGTAGCTGCCCTGGCCTAGCTTGTGATGGCCCTTTTTTTCAATCCTAGATTTGGTTGCCTTTGAGGTGTCAGGCAACCTAGCATCAAAATATTAAAGTTAGATATGGTGTAGCACACTTTTATTTTAGACATAGAGAAAATTAAAGCTATTGAATTAAATTTGTAATTTACCTTGCGGGTCCAGTTGGAATTTTCCTTCTTTCTTTGCCCTTTTCTCTTTTTCGTCATGGATGAGTGCTCTCCACTTACTCTCTGGAACTGTGAGAGGATGCTCATATCTAGGGTTAAATTGCAATTGTGTCCTATAGGTGTCCCTGGTATATTTCAAATATTTGCCGGCTACTCGAGCCACCGTTGTTCTGTCAAATGTGCCGACCCCAAAAAGGGCTTCTAGATAATCTAGAAGTTCTTTTTTCAGGTTGGAATTCTAGGAATTCCACCCTGTGCATATGGTTGGGCCAAAAATTACCAACGCATGGCTCTCTAGAAACCTGTAGAACTCATTGTTTCCTACACAGAAAAAAAGAAGAAGATATTATCATTAATTTATAAATAAAAATCATGATAAATATGTTTTAGATAAAGTACATGAAATAGTTAAAATATTAAAATTTTCCTGGGAGTTGTACATGCTTTATAGGGACACCTTCATCGTTCACCAACAACGTTCCATTCATGGTCCCTATGGAGCTGACACGTGTAGCTCCAGGAAACGCAATAATGTAGTTGGCCATATCAGCCTCATCATTTCCAACACGTTCAACGGTTGGCTGGGTGTCTGCTTGGGCAGGGTGTGTTTCTTGGCTGGCACCTAAAGGAGTAGAAGGTGTACGAGAGGGTTGTTAGGAAATCTCTTGCCCTTGTGTCCCACTACCACCAACACCGGGTTCAGCAAGTGCTAGAAAACGCTACATACAAAAGAAATTTTTGTTAGTTTAGTCAATGTAAAAATTAAAAATCAAACTATCACAATTCATCTCATGCAGAACAAAAAAAATATCCTTTTGACTTTTTATTATTACCTGATATGTTTCTAGATGGCTGATAAGTTGTTCTATCCTCTCTTCTGTTTCAGGTGTTTGAGGCGCGTCTATAAAAGTATTAAATTCCGACCTTGCATCTCATGCCTTTTTTCACAACAAGAACACTAGAGATAGGGATGAAGAAAGCTCTTCCTCAAAGAGGGAATCATCAGGCGTACCATGGCTAGGTGTATGCATATTTGAACAAAATTAATATTATTTCAATTATGTAAATAACTAAAATACTTGAAGATAGAGCAATGCTGGCACTTTACATGTTCTTCCGCTGGCCTCTTTCCGCGATCATCCCGTCTCGGGGTTGTTCCTGCACTGCTATGATTAGTCTGCCACATTGCAATAAAATTATAAATATAAAAACTTGAAAACAATATCTAACTTGAAAACACAAAATGAAAAATGAAATAATTTCTAATAAGACATTGGAAGACAGAGTTAGAGTTTCAAATATGCCTTGCATTGAATTCAGTCCTGGAAACATGTCATTGCACATTAAGGCACCCAAACAAGAGACGAGTTGACAATGAAGACCTTATTGAATATATTGTTGGAGGAAATTATAGTAAACTAGTTGTGAAGACCTTGAGGACATTTTTGGAGCAACATTGTTGAAGCTGATGGTATAGCATTGTTGGAGACGATCTTAAAGGGCCTTGAAGTGAAGCTTTTGGAGAAACTATTGAAAAATCCTTAGAGCATTTAAGTAAGGCACTTTATATCTTCCATCACTTTTTTCCTTTCAATATCCTTTAAACGATTTTGCTAATATTTAATGTTTGAAATCACGTTATAATTCCTTGATTATATGTGTTTGGGGACTTTCCCCTTGAAATTACCCAAAAATACCCTGGCAATTTTATCTTCAGGATGCATGTCTGACCCTATTGTTCAATATTTTGATTGATAGTAGTAAACATAGAGAGTTAGGGGGCTCTTGACTTGGTTTGGTTGGGCCATTAGATTCCTAACATCTACTAGGGAGAACCCCCCTTGAGTTGGAGGAGAGCTAGCCCGAAGTGAAAAGAGGTTGGTGAGGTGACAATGGGGCTATTGAATTACACATGGTATCACACTTTAGCTTTAGGACTTTATCTTGAGAAGTGCGAGATTTTGCTATATCAATTCTCAAATTGTTTACAACACTATTGTTAAGAACTAATAAGAAGTGATGTTGAGGGGGTTTTGGGTATAAGAAACAATACCATTTAAAAACTAGGGTTCTCAGTCCTTGGAATTCCTTCACCTGGGCCTAGGGGCACACTAGAATAATTTCACACTAAACCATGCAAACTTAAAATTAACTTAACAGATCCATAAAGTAATAATAATCATAATTCCTAATTTCCTATTGTACGATATGATGCAAATTATTCAAACATGAAGCAATGAAGACATGCAATGTCCGAATTTCAAGATTGATGAACCAATACAAGAAGTTAGAAACTACAACTTTGATTCAATACTCTGTGTCCTAACTCCAGGAAGGAATCTAGTTTGTATTACAGAACATGCATAGTGTATTATCAATTGTTAATTGACAACAACTAAAGGTCATCTACCTCATCAATTCCTTCCCATTTTGTGTTTTTATGTTATATTCCTTATAAAAGTGTCAAATTTCTCTCAAATTAAGCAACCACTGAATAAAATAAAAAAATAGTTGAGATATGATTGAGAAATGGTCATTTATTTCTTGAAAGGATATTCACAATTTCTTTGGTTGTTTTTCATCTCAAGAAACAAGAAATGACCTAAGAAACTATCGTGATGTAATATAAGAAGCAACATGGTGCAATGGCCATTTTCAAAGCCAAATGATGTCCATTGAGGACATGGCCTTTATTTGGTTCCTGTTTCATAGGAGTTTCGGGTAGAAATGGAACTTTGTTGTACCATTTCCAGTAGTAAAAAGGGAAAACCTTCTTTTCCATGGGAAATAATTTACCTTTCCTTTTTGAAGATAATCTAAATCACAAAAAATATGAACTATACTGCACACATTCTTGGATAATGTGAAAGTGGAAAAGGAATACCCTACACAAGTGATGCACACATGTACATTTGAACACTAATAGATTTTTGTATTTGAAATGCAATTCTTGTTTTCATTTAAATGTAGGGTTTTTAAAGCAGGGAGAAATAATGGTTGCCAAATTAATAAGTGTTTCTTTGGGAAAAAATTAAATCTTGTATTGGGCGATGAAGATAATGGAGGGTATTGAATCTTGTTTCTTGACATCTAGAGAGAACCCTACAGCCTAATACAATCTAATGAAATTGACCAAAAAAACCCAAATAGAGTCAACCCTACTATAGGAGGAAGGGCCTACAGTAAGAACTTACCATTTTGCAAGAGCTGAGGGCGAATACAGGGTGAATTCTGTTCTGCAAGAGCTGAGGGAGAATGCAGGGCGAATGCTATTCTGCAAGAGCTCAGGGCGAATGCTGTTCTGCAAGAGCTTAGGGCGAATGATGAGGGCGAATGCTGTTCTGCAAGAGCTGAGGGTGAATGCTGAGGGTGAATGCTGTTCTGCAAGAGCGAAGGGTGAATGCGCACGTGATATCAGACGTTAATGTAGCACACATGTACATTTGAACACTAATAGATTTTTGTAGTTGAAATGCAATGCTTGTTTTCATTTAAATGTAGGGTTTTTAAAGCAGGGAGAAATAATGGCTGCCAAATTAATAAGCGTTTCTTTGGGAAAAATTTAAATCTTGTATTGGGTGATGAAGATAATAAAGGGTATTGAATCTTGATTCTTGACATCTAGAGAGAACCCTAAAACCTAACACAATCCAATGGAATTGACCAAAAAAACCCAAATAGAGTCAACCCTACTATAGGAGGAAGGGCCTGCAGTAAGAACTTACCATTTTTCAAGAGCTGAGGGCGAATGCTATTCTTCAAGAGCTGAGGGCGAACACTGAGGGCGAATGTTGAGGGAAAATGCTGTTCTGCAAGAGCTGAGGGCGAATGCTGAGGGCGAATACTGTTTTGCAAGAGCGGAGGGCGAATGCGCGCGTGATATCAGACGTTAATGTAGCTATTGCGACGGATAAGAAACAATAAAATCATTTTTATGTAGCGTGCATATAAGTTTCGTATTTTTATGTAGCGCGCATATAAGTGTTATTATACCGACGGCGGACAAGGCGTCGCTATTGCGACGGGTGCCTCCAAATGTCGCAATTACGACACTTAGACATTGTGTCGCACTTGCGACGTTTGGAGGCAGCCATCGTAATAGCGACGCTTTGGGCCATAATGTCGCAATTGCGACATCTTCCTCCAAATGTCACAATTGTGACACTTTGTCTAAGTGTCGGTACTGCGACACTTTTCTATAAACGTCGGTATAGCGACGGTTTCGGGCGAGATGGAAAAAATTTGGGGAAATTTCCAACATTTGGTCAAAAGCATCGGAACCAAGTGTCGGAATTTCCGCCAAATGTAGTAGTGAAAGCAGAAATGGAAGATTTTATGACAAGGTTAATACAAGAAATGATTCCTAATGGCGGAAAGATAGTAGAGGAAACTCATGATGAGAACAAAATAAATGTTAATTGTGATTTCATAAACTCTAATGTTGGATTGAAGAACCACCATATTCCAAGATGGATATGAGGAAGTTTAATGGCAAGGATCCCGTAACATGGATACTACATATGGAGCAATATTTTGATCTCAATAATGTGCAAAACACACAAAAGGTACGCATTGAAACTTTACATTTAGAAAAAAATAAATTTTTATGGTATTGATGGCTTTTCTCCCATAAAAAATTGTCACTTGGTCAATTTTTACGGAGGAAATGATCGCACATTATGAGGATAAAAAGAGAAACACCTTCTTTAGAAATTCAATAAATATCAAACAAAAGGGTTCAATGGTGGAGCACATTGAGGACTTCCAAAAATTGAATATAAGGGTAACTGATATTCTGTAGTAACACATGGTTGATGTCTTCATAGGGACTTTAAAGGATAACATCCAACATGAAGTTTGTGTTTGGGAACTTGATTCATTGTAGAAGGTATTTAGGTTGGCAAGAAAAATTGAATGTAAAATTATGGTGACAAGGAAGCCTACCACTCACATCTATGAAGATGGAAATGTTGCTACTCCTAGAATTCCGAAACCTACAAGGTTGGCACCACAACAATTGGAAGAAAAAAGAGAAAAAGGGCTTTGCACAGTTGTGATAGAAAATACACTAAAGGTCATAAGTGTGTTGAGAAGAAATTATTTTACATAGATTGTGAAGAGGAGGAAGAAAATGAACAAGAAACTTCAAAAGAAGAGGATATACGCTATGAACAAGTGCTATAAGAAGAATAATTGAGTCCGACCATATCATGTAATGCATTGGCAAGAATTACCACTCCTCAAACTCTCAATATAGAAGAACATATCAAGAAGAAAAAGGTAGCAGTGTTGATTCATTCGAGTAGTACCCATAATTTTATTCATTGTAAGGTAGCCAAGGAATTGAATTGTTTCCTATACCCAGCACCAGAATGTCAAGTAATGGTTGCAAATGGAGGAACTATAAATTTCTCTGGAAAATGCCATAATATCAAACTAACGATGGGGGAATATGTATTGAATATTCTAATTCTTTCCATTCCAATGGGAGGTGTTGATGTTGTACTAGGAGTATAATGGTTACAATCTTTGGGGAAATTAGCTTTTAATTTTCCAGAAATTTTCTTGAATTTTTTTTCGGAAGGAAAGGAAATTGAATTACGGGGTATCGCAAGGAAACCAGGAAAGATAAAAAGCTCTAGTGTCATGTCAAAGCTTCTGAAGAAATAACAGCGAGTCATAATTTCACAATTATTCCCACTAGAAGTTCCAACATCAAAATCATATATTTCTCCAGATCTCCAAAAAGTCTTGGAAAATCATTCCAAGGTGCTTGAAACTCCCAAAGGACTCCCACCTATTCGTGACCATGATCATGCTATTCCTTTGATTCCAAGAAGTGTTCCTCCAAAAATCAGGCCTTACAGATATCCTTATGTCCAAAAGAGAGAAATAGAACGTATGATTGCAGAAATATTAGAGACGGGTATAATTCAACCTAGACAAAGCTATTTCTCTACTCTAGTATTATTGGTGCACAAGAAGGATGAATCATGGCACATGTGTCCAGATTATAGGGAGCTCAATAAGCTCACTATTAAAGATAATTATCCCATTCCTGTGATTGATGAATTATTGGATGGATTACATGGAGCAATTTATTTTATCAAGTGGATATTCATTTAGGATATCATCAAATTAGAATGAAGACTGAAGATATTACAAAAATAGCATTTCGAACTCATGAGGGTCATTATGAATTTTTGGTCATGCCTTTTTGCCTTACCAATGCACCTTCTACACTTAAGGGTTGATGAATTCAATTTTCAAACCCTTCCTTAGAAAATTTGTGCTAGTATTTTTTGATGACATACTAATCTACATGTCTTGGAAAGATCATGTTCAACATGTTGAGAGGGTGCTCAAACTATTGGAGGACAAACAAATATATGCAAAAACATCCAAATGTATCTTTGGAGTACAAGAGGTGGAATATCTGGGTCATATTGTATCTCACGAGGGTGTTAAGGTAGACCCTAACAAAATTAAAGCCATTAAGGAACGGAAAGTCCCCACAATAATAAATCAGTTGTGAGGATTTCTCAGGTTAACAGGGTATTATCGCAAGTTTGTTAAGAATTATGGGAGAATAGCAACACCTCTAACAACATTATATAAGAAATATGAATTTTCATGGACTCCTCAAGCAACTAAGGCCTTTGAACATCCTAAAGAGGCAATATGCCTAGCACCATTCTTAGCTACGCCAGACTTCACAAAAACCTTTATTGTGGAATGTGATGCCTCAAGAAATGGAATTGGTGTTGTTTTAATGCAAGAATGAAGACCCGTTACTTTTTAAAGTCATCCAATCAAAGGAAAGTATTTACATAAAACTGTTTATCATAAGGAAATGTTGGCAATACCACATGCACTAAATAAATGGCGACCTTACCTAATAGGAAGACACTACAAGGTAAAAACTTATCATGCTAGTCTTAAACACTTTTTGGAACAAATACTATCTTCAAAAGAGCAGCAAAAATGGGTCATAAAGATGTTGGGTTATGACTTTGAAATCATCTACAAAAAAAGGAAGCTAAATGTTGTTGCAGATACACTCTCAAGAAATGATGAAAAGGTGGAAGCATTGCTTGTGCCATTTCTATTATCCAACCAGATTGGATAACCGAAGCAAGGGATGAATGGAAAAAGGATGAAGAATTCTGGACACTCATTCAAAATTTGCAGCAAGATCCTAGTACATAAGATACATTTAGTTGGAAAAATGATTCCTTATGGTAAAAAGGTCGCTTATATATTTGCAAGAATTCCCAACTAAAACAAAATATTATTTTTTAATTGCACACTTCTCCTTTAGGAGGACACTCTGGATTTTTAAAAAGGTACCACAGGGTAAAGAAATAATTTTTTTGGGATGCCCTCAAATCTGATATTCAAAAGTTTATGGAGGAATGTTTTGTTTGTGAGAAAAATATAGTTGAGACAATTAAGACCCCGGGTCTTATACAACCTTTATCCATTCCAAGTCAACGTTGGGAGGAGATTTCAATGGATTTTATCATAGGTTTACCTAAGTCCGAAGGAAAGAGTGTCATCATGGTCGTATTTGATCGACTTACCAAGTATGCACACTTTTTTTGCATTGCCTCATCCATTTAAAGCAAGTACAGTTGCTACTGCATTTATGGAAACAATTCAAAAGCTACATGGAAACCCAAATATTATTGTAAGTGACAAAGATCCCATTTTTACTGGAAATTTTTGGACGGAATTATTTTATTGTTTGGGTACTCAACTAGCTCAAAGCTCATCTTATCATCGTCAATCCGATGGTCAAACTGAGATAGTGAATAAATGTTTTGAAGCATATCTTCGTTGTTTTACATCTAATAATCAAACACAATGGGTCAAGTGGTTACCTCTCGTTGAATGGTGGTATAACACTTCCTTCCATATTGTAGCAAAAATGACCCCATTTATGGCACTTTATTGATATCATCCACCTTCCATCACATCTTCTTTAAGAGAAAATTCTACGGTTAAAGCAGTGGAAGATCACATCAAGCATCAACAAGCATTTCTCCAACCCTTAAAGGATAACCTAAATTTGGCACAAAATCGAATGAAAAAACGGGCAGATCAACATTGCAGCGAGAGAAGTTTTGATGTAGGAGACTGGGTATTTTTATGGGTACAACCATATAAACAAATGTCCCTCAAGCTAGCTAAGAAGGATAATAAATTATCGCCAAAGTACTATGGTCCTTAGAAGGTGTTTCAAAATATTTGTACTATGGCATACAAATTGGAGCTTCCCGCTTCTTCGCGAGTACATCCAGTTTTCAATGTTTCATGCTTAAAGAAGGTTATAGGGGAAAAAATTCTAGTTCAAACAATATTTTTACAACTTGATGAGGAAGGAAAAATCATATTGGAACTTGAAGCAGTCACGGAAACAAGAACTCGACAGCTACGGAATCGATCAATTTCAGAGTATCTCATCAAGTGGAAGAACTTACCCACTGAATATTCTACATGGGAGGATGAGAATTTTATACAGAAGCATCTGGAGCTACTCAAGCATTGAGGACAACACTTTTTTGAAGGAAATGGGCATGTTAGGTCCCTATATTACTAGTATAGTCACGTATTGTTGTTAGTATACCCCCTTATTGTTATTGTTGTGCCCCTGTAACCCCAATATTTTATTATTGTTCCCTTACATTATTATTGTTAGGTCGGCTAGGATTATATTGTGACCCCATGGACTCTCATATATAGAAGGAGGTTTCTTCATTTGTATCATCCAATAATTGTTCATTTACGTAATGTAAAGGAGGTTTCCCCCTCGAATTGGCTTATTTCTAAGGCGTTAATCTATCTTTTCTTATATTTTTGGAGCTGGTTTCATAACAGTTAACTACATAACACATGTCTGATTGTGTGCTCACCAAGTACATGAGTGAACCCATAGACTGCCTGTAAATGGTAGCTTCTACCACTTCAAATGAAGTAGCATCTTCCTTCCTCCAATTCCCTGCTAGAGGAGTCTCCATGGGTTTGCTTCTCTCCATGGGAAAATTCTTCAATATGTAGTTTGCATACTTTCCCTTAGAGACAGAAATTTCCCCATTTCCTTGTCAAAATTCCCTTTGCAAGACTTTCTCAGCTTATAATCACCTATGAGAATTAAATCATAGAAATATAATACTATAATTAATAATTTACCTTCAACGACAATATGGTAAAGGTTTTCATTTGCTTCACTTTTGGTGAAGCCCAACCTAGTAAAATAGTTTTTGATCCTGATGTGCCAAGCAAGGGGTGCTTGTTTCAATCCATACAGTGCTCGCTTGATTCTACACACATGTGAATATTTTTTGAATGTCTCAAATCCTTTTGGATGCTCTATGTACAAATCTTCCTCAATCACTTTGTTGCGGAAATTTGTCTTCACATCAATTTGATGTATCTTCTGTACCATCTACGCTAAAAGTGCTAGAATAGATGTAATTGAAGGGTACCTTGGTAGTGGATCAAAGGTCTCCTTGTAATCAATTCCCTCCCCTTGTAATCAATTCCTAGGATGCTAAGGCTAGCCATATTATCCAAGATGGGGTTAAAGATCATATTGTTCCCCATATTACATAATTTGATACATGTAAGAATATATAGAATGCCATCGTTAATTTTTTTTAGAATTCTACGATAAACAAGAAGTTAATCCTCAGAGAGAAGATAAGAAACACCACATAAAACAAAGAAGAAGCCATTGTTAGCTATCTCCCCAGGATTAGAATTATCGAGGATGAGTTAGGAGATGTATGATAAAATTTAGATGATGATGGAGATCTAGGTTGGTGTATATTGTACAATCCTTTAACAATTTCTTTCATAATAATATGAATGAAGGAACATGAGTGCTAGCTTCTATAACCTATTTTTTGTTTTTTTGTGTTCAGACTGATTTGTTGGGGTTCATAGTTCAAATTATTTTAAAATAAAATATTTTTAAGAAATTTAGTAGGAAATTGTTGAAAATCTTAAATATTTAAAAAATATTAATATTAAGGAAATCTAAATTATGTTAAAAATGTATTTAATAATAAAAAACCAAACAATTATATTAAAAATTTATTTAATAATAAAAAATTAAAAAATTAAACATTTATTTAATAATAAAAAAAAAGCAATTAAATTAAGTAATTAAATTAAGTGATTGTTTAAAATATTCCTAATCAAGTAACGATGAAAAAAACAAAAAATTCAGCCAACTAAGTGTTAGTGTTAGTTTGAGTTATTTCTAGTCAAGATACAGTCTGAAACCAGAGTTATTTAATAAGGAGAAAGGGTTGCATTGCGTTGCCGCAATCGTTTTATATTGGAGTGTCCAGTCCAATACGTATTATGATTATGAGGTCGACATTCATTCTTTCCGCAGGTGGAGTGAGATAGGCTCAGCATTCAATGACTCTTGACAGCGTGAGCTAACAGAGAAACTATTAGTTCAAGTTATTTCTAGTCAGTTACAACAATTAACTGTTAGTTTAAGTTATTTGTACTAAAGATATTTTAGTTTAGGAAATAGCGAATATTTTTAATTTGAGTGAAGTGTTAGTTTAAGGCAGACTCTGACTCTCAATAACGTCTCCTTCAATAGCTCCGCTCCCTCATCCTCTGACTATTGGCATTCAATCGCTGTGCAGCAGAGATGGAAGGGAACCCTGACACCATTCAATTTGGTGCTCGATGGAGTCCGTTTCCTTCTCTCCTCCGCAGGTGGTCTTTACGTCTTTGGTGGTCAGAATTTGGTGCTCGATGGAGTCCGTGAATATCTATTCTTGTGAATGCATGGACGCCATCGAGTACCATATTCTAACCACTGAGCGCGCCTCCATAACAATTGCAGAATTGCCCACCTCCTCCGTAGGTCTTTACTCACAATTGCAGAATTGCCCACCTCCTCCGTAGATTATTGGCATTCAATCGCTGTGCAGTCAGAGAGATGGAAGGGAACCCTGACACCATTCAATAACTTGCGTTTCCTTCTCTCCTCCGCAGGTGGTCTTTACGTCTTTGGTGGTCAGAATTTGGTGCTCGATGGAGTCCGTGAATATCTATTCTTCTGAACGCATGGACGCCATCGAGTACCATATTCTGAGCATTGAGCGCGCCTCCATATCAATTGCAGAACTGCCCATTTATTTATTTAATATTATATAAATATGGTTGAGGATTTTTCAATAGCTGTGCAGAGAGAGGCACTCTGAACATTCAAACGCGTCTTCTACTCTTTACTTGTAGTTGTTCACAATATGGTATCTCATGGCGTCCGTGTATTCTTGGATTCCAACTAATGGAAGCATGGATGCCATCAGGTACCAGATTGAGAGCACCAACCAAGTTGAGTTGCTATTGCTTCTCATGAATGATGGAAGGGAACCCTCATATTCTGAGCATTCAATAGAGTCTCCTTCAATTGGCTTCCAAGTGAACGCATTGCTATGCGCCTGGATACCTTTCTTGCAGAATTGTGAGCACTGAGTCGTTGATGTTGATTCCCTATGTTTATAAATTGCATACATTCTTGCCTGTTGCTTAATCCCTCTGTTTATAAATTGCATGCATGCATGCTTCTTGATTTTAATTCCCTCTGTTTATAAATTGCATGCGTGCTTGTTGTTGTTGATTAATCCCTCTGTTTATAAATTGCATGAGTGCTTGTTGATGTTGAGTCCCTCTGTTTTTCCGTTCATTTCCTACGTTGAAACTAGTTATTAATCTTTTTTTCCTTTCATTTCCTAAGTTGAAACTAGTTATTAATCTTTTATTAATGATTAGAAATATGTATTTTATCCGAAATACACTTTCAAAATAACGAAGTCAAATGAGTGAATCCCAGGATTCTTTGTATGGAAAAAAATCCACATCTAAATTCATTTTGTTTTGGTGTGCAGTGCAGCTACGGAACATTACAACTCTAATTTTTTCGCATTATTAAAATTTGCATCTGGGGCGAGCCTTATTTCAGCGGCTATCCGTCCATTAATGCGCCCAGAGGTGGAATGGCCACCGCACAATGATCTACGGTTTTAATCTGACGGCGGCCATTCCACCCCTGGGCGCATTAATGGGCGGATAGCAGCTGAAATAAAGCTCGCCATATAATTAAGGTCCAATTGTGTCTCCACTTCATTGCCATATAATTAATGCTGCATTTTTCTGCCTGCCCTCTTTACAATTTGCAATTTCAAAATAATTAAATTATAAAAAAATTAGTTGGAAGTAAAACTTTGTATATTACATTTAATTTTTTCATTGTAAAAATAAATTCTATATATTAATGATTTATTTCATGATAATATGAATGAGAGATAGTTTCTATGACTTATTTTTTATTTGAGTGTTTTATCGTGATTTATTGTGAAATCTTAAAGTGATAAAATCTTCTTTATCTACATTTTCAATTAAAATAAATAGTGAGTTAAAAAAATTAAAGAAAAGAAATATATCTAAACTTTTTATAATTGGCACATGAGAGCTAGCTTCTATGGCACATTTTTCTTTGCAATAACAATTTTCCATTCATTATTGTAATGACTCAATTTCGAATTTAAATTTCATAACAATAAAATTTGATTTGAATTCAAATATCTTCATAAAAATTAGATAAAATTAATTTTATATATATATATATATATATATATATATATATATATATATATATATATATATATATATATATATATATATATATATAATTCTTAACCATATTAACACATATTTTTTTATATCATAATATAACCATTGTATATAACATATATAATTTATATTAAGTTAAGATAATTTTGTAAAATTATGAGTCATAACCTCTAAATTATAATAGTATCTAAAATTCTAAGCACTTCAATGATTAAAATATCATTCATAGAAGAGAAAGAAATACCATCCCAACACCACCAACCAACCACCATATTTTCACTCTCATTACCTTTGGAGTTCATATGGAAAGGAAGTGAATGTTTTAGTGAGTTAGCTATGGCCAAGACCTTGAATGTAAAGAAATACATAAGTCAAAGTTATCAAGCACTTAGGATGTGAGAAAGAGTTTATTCATGTTTCTGTTTCTGTTTACATCCATAGGTTAAAGAAAAACAAACGAAAAAAAAAACTAACAAGGTCTTTATCTTTTTGAATATTTATTTTATGGATATGGTAGCTAGTTTTATCACTCAAGCTAAAATGAGTTTAAAATTTTTATTTTTTTTTAAGTTTTTGGGATTTACAACTGGAAGGCCCAAAATTAGTTGGATTTGCATTTTCAATTGCAAAACTAGATTTAATGTTTTTGAAACTCATATCACATCCATATTCAAATTAAGTTACAAGAAAAAAAAAAAACAAATCTAAATTTTCCAGGACCTTTAACTTTTAGAGAATTTTACTAAGCTTCAATTATAGAAAAAAAATATTGAAATTGAAAATTGTATTGCAAAATTGGTTTCATTTCCCTCAAATAACTTTATTGCCTCTAAATTGTGAAATTTCAACAATTGAAATTTAGGATTCTAGCTATTTGTAACCATATTTTGAAAGAAGAATGGTTAAAAAAATGATGAACATCAAAATGTGAAGATTGTAACATATTTAAAATATATTTAAAAAAGAGAAAATATCTGAAGTTTTTAAAAATTTGTATTATACATTTAATTTTTTTATTGCAAAAGTAAATTCATTATATTAATAATTTGGTTCATGATAATATGAATGAGAGATAGTTTCTATGATTCATTTTTTATTTGAGTATTTTAAAGTGATTTATTATGAAACCTCAAAATGATAAAATCTTCTTTTATCTACATTTTCAATAAAATTAAAGAGTGAGTAAAAAAAACCAAAGAAAAAATATATCTAAACATTTTATAATTGGCAATTTCATTATAATTAGATTATTAAATATTGGTTGGAAGTTTTACTAGTCATTTGCATTTTTTTTTTGCAAGATGCATTTTATATTTGATGATTTATTTTCTGACAATATCAATGGATGCACATGAGAGCTAGCTTATGTGGCACATTTTTCTTTGGAATAACAATTTTTTATTCATTGTTGTAATGGCTCAAGTTCCAATTTAAATTTCATAACAATAATATTTGGTTTGAATTCAAATATCTTCATAAAATTTGGATGAAATTGATTATTAAATTTAAATATATATCATTCATTAATTCTAATTAAGGTCCAAGTGTGCCTCCACTTCCCTCTTTACAATTTGCAATTTTAGAATAACTAAATTATAAAAAAATTAGTTGGAAGTATTTATTATTGCAAAAATAAATTCAATACATTAATGATTTGTTTCATGATATGTAATGTTCCCAATTTTTGCAGCTAATGGGAACATTGCATTTTAACTTCAGTTTGCTTTATTCATAAATAAAAGTATGTGAAGGAGGTTTATTAAACTCCTAAGTTGAGAATAAATACATGCCCAATATGAAAGGGGATAAATCTGGGCTATTATATTAAACACCCCTAAGTGTGAAAAGGAGAAATTCATTGGAATTGGTCAATCTTGGCCCCACCTACAGCGCAGATTGGAGGGAATCTTATCCATCAATCACAACGTAATTCTAGAAAAGGATCTCATGTGTGAAAGAGGATAAGTTGAAGAAGGTGGTTTCGGGTTTTGGCAAGCCCTCATGTTATAAAAAGAAGGAGAGGTAGCAAGCAAAGGTTGTTGAAGAATTTCAGAAGTTGCTACAGCAACTCTAGTCTCTTAGCTATTTAGCCTAAGGGAAGAGGATTTCCTATTTAGGAATCCTCTCTCCTTCCATGGAGTAGCTCTTTGGAGGAGATTGGGATCTATCTCTCCACTATCCGGCATTATGGCCAAGCTTCATCTCTATAGCAATGCTGGTCCTGTTGAGGGTTTTGCAACTGCTTGTGAGTGCAGCAAGTGGGGGAACTAGATCTACAAGATCTAGTTGTTTAGAGGAGATTTCTCTCAGGGAGGGTGTCTTGTGACCACTCGGAAGAGGATCTTACTCTTATTTCACTTTCAGATCTGTAATCTTAATTTGTTGTATCAGTTCATTCCAGCTACTGCGCAGTCTCTTCCTTATACTACGTTATTTTCATGTACATGCTTCAATGTTGTCTAGATTTCTTATTGTACTTGCTCTCTAGTGATTGAGGCTTGCCTCTCCCTTTGAGATTTGTAAAGTAGCTTGCTGATATATTCATGTCCAGATCTGATATGTAATGTAATGAAAGCCATCTTCAAAAATCTCTGAGGTTTTCTGCAGTTCAGTGTATTAAAAGCTAGATCTACAAATTGTTATGCATTATTTTGATAAAACCCCGAGGGGATCTAGTTAAGAAGGCTGAGTAGTTTCCAGATCTGGTATGGATTTGATATTTCAGCTATTTATCAGTTGTAGATCTGAGTTTTAACCTACAGCAGCTGAAGCTCTACATATAAAACGCTGTCAAGTCTTTTTGCAGCTTTTCCATGTGTTTCTACTATAATTTCTGAAGGATTACTTCTCTTGCTTCATGTAAATTCAATGCTTCTACAAAGAAACTTCATTATGGATATGATTTATTGCTGTCATACTGTAATATGAGTTTAATGGCTGATTTCCAGTGACTTCCAGCAGAAACTGCGCAATTCTAGAAGGAGGGTTTCTCTATTAACGCAACCCTCTCCTTTAGTTGATTTTCAGCTACTATTGATTGTGGGAGATTTGTTTAAGCCCTCTAAACCCATTTGTTTTTGTTGAAACTTTGCATGGAGGTCCCACATAGCCTAAAATAAGGGAACCAGCCCTGTTCTGCATTATTCTAACACTGGCTTGCTTATACAGCGTCCTTCTTGAACTTATTGCAGATTTTCCTACGAATGGAATTTCCCGCTTCTCACTTGTTTGGTTTTTGCTTCTCTTTGGATCCATTCTTTAGATCTGTAGATCTAAGGTTCTAAAGGGAAGAAAACTCCAAGAGGAGTGTGTCATTCCCACACTTGTTGTATTTCATCAGTCTTCTATAGACAGAGTCTAGAACGGGCCAGGAAGCCTCTGGTTTTCATCCTCTCCTTAGAGGTGATATAACCAGTAAATGCCCTACTAGTCTATCTCTGGTTTAAAATTTGCTAGTGTGTTTTCAAGAATATTGTGATCCCATAGAGGAATATCTTAAGATATTCCCTATTGAGCTTATTTTTCCCCATTTGGAACATTACATGATAATATAAGTGAGAGAGGTAGTTTCTATGATTCATTTGTTATTTGAGTATTTCATAGTGATTTATTATGAAACCTCAAATTGATAAAATATTCTTTTATCTACATATTTATTTAAATTAAATAGTGAGTAAAAAAACTAAAGAAATAAAATACATCTAAACTTTTCTATAATTGGAAATTTCATTATAATTATATTATTAAAGATTGGTTGGAAGTTTTAATAGCCATTTGTATTTTTTTATTGCAAGATGTATTTTATACTTAATGATTTATTTTCTCGCAACATGAATGGCTGCACATAAGAGCTAGCTTCTTTGGCACATTTTTGGTTGGAATAGCATTTTTTCATTCATTCTTGTATTGAATATCAAATGGTTTTAAATGTCATAACAATAAATTTTGGTTTGAATTCAAATATATTCTTAAAATTTGAATAAAATTGATTATTCAAATAAATATATATATATATATATATATATATATATATATATATATTTTTTATTTTATTTATTTACACAAATTTTTTTTATATAATAATATAACCATTGTATGTAACATATATAATTTATATTAAGTTATGATAATTTTGTACAATTATGAGTCATAACCTCTAAATTATAGTATCTAATATTTTAAACACTTCAATGATTAAAATATTATTCATAGAAGAAGAAGAAATACCATCCCAACACCACCAACCAACCACCTTATTTTCACTCTCATTACCTTTAGAGTTCGTATGGAAAGGAAGTGAATGTTTTAGGGAACACATGCCTTTCAACTGAAAAAAAAATAATACTCCTAGTGATGAAAAAGGACTGAGAAACTAAAGCATGTACTAACTTCTGATTCATAGAGCAAAAGAGTGTTGCTCTAAACCATGACCCATGGAAGAAAGTGACCTTGAATTATGTAGAAATTACTTGTAGATTCAATATGCTGGAAGGGAACCCTCATACTCTGAACATTCAATAGGGTCTCCTACAAGTGGCTTCCAAGTGAACGCATTGTTACGCGCCTGGATACCTTTCTTGCAGAATTGTGAGCACTCAAGCCGTTGATTCTCTCTGTTTATAAATTGCATCCGTGCTTGTTGATGTTGATTCCCTCTGTTTTTCCATTCATTTCCTAAGTTGAAACTAGTTATTAATCTTTTTTCCCCGAAGTTGAAACTAGTTATTAATCTTTTATTATGTTGAAACTAGTTATTAATGATTAGAAATATGTATTTTATCCGAAATACAGATTTATAATCAAAATAACGAAGTCAAATTACTGAATCCAGAGGATTCTTTGCATGGAAAGAAATCCGCGTCTAAATCCATTTTGTTTTCGAGTGCAGTGCAGCTGAGGAACATTACAACTCCAATTTTTTCTCATTATTAAAATTTGCATCTGGCCATATAATTAAGGTCAAGTGTGCCTCCACTTCACTCCGATATAATTAATGCTGTATTTTTCTGTATTTTTCTGTCTGCCCTCTTTACGATTTGCAATTTCAAAATAATTAAATTATAAAAAAACTAGTTGGAAGTAAAACTTTGTATTATACATTTAATTTTTTTATTGCAAAAATTAATTCAATATATTAATGATTTGTTTCATGATAATATGAATTTGAGAGAGGTAGTTTCTATGACTCATTTTTTATTTGAATATTTTATAAGGATTTATTGTGAAACTTCATAGTGATAAAAAAAAAATTATTTACCTTTTCAATTAAATTAAAGAGTGAGTAAAAAAAACTAAAGAAAAGAAATATATCTAAATTTTTTATAATTGGCAATTTCATTATAATTAGATTATTAAAAATTGGTTGGAAATTTTATTAGTCATTTGCATTTTCTTTTTATTGCAAGATGTATATTATATTTAATGTTTTCTTTTCTGACAGTATGAATGGATTCACATGAGAGTTAGCTTCTTTGGCACATTTTTGGTTGGAATAACAATTTTTCATTCATTGTTGTGTTGAATATCACATGGCTCAAGTTCGAATTTAAATTTCATAACAATAAAATTTGGTTTGAATTCAAATATCTTCATAAAATTTGGATAAAATTGATTATTAAATTCAAATATATATCATTCATTATATATATATATATAATTCAGTAACCATATTAACACATATTTTCTTATATAATAATATAACCATTGTATGTAACCTGTATTATTTATATCAAGTTATGATAATTATGTAAAATTACTAGTCATAACCTCTAAATTATAGTATCTAAAATTCTAAACACTTCAATGATTAAAATATCATTTATAGAAGAGGAAGAAATACCATCCCAACACCACTAACCAACTACCTTATTTTCACTCTCATTACCTCTGGAGTTCATATGGAAAGGAAGTCAATGTTTTGGTGAGTTTGCTATGGCCAATACTTTGAATGTAAAGAAATACATATGTCAAAGTAGGCATGCACTTAGGATGTGAGAAATAGGTTTAAAAAAAACCAAACAAACAAACAAAAATGATTAAGAAGGTTTTTATCTTTTTGAATATTTATTTTATGAATAGGGTAGCTAGTTTTATCACTCAAGTTAAAATGAATTTGACATTTTTTTTATAAATTTTGTGCCATTTAGAACTTGAAGGCCCAAAATTAGCCATAACATAGATTGGATTTTCATTTTCAATTGCAAAATTAGATTTCATGTTTTTGAAACTCATATCACATCCATGTCAAATTAAATTACATAAAAAAAGAAAAAAACAAACCTAAATTTTCTATGGCCTCAAACTTTTGACAATTTTACTAAGCTTGAATTATAGAGAAAAAATATTGAGATTGAAAATTGTATTGCAAAATTGGTTTCATTTCTTTCAAATAACTTTATTGCCTCTAAATTGTAAAATTTCAACAATTGAAATTTAGGATTCTAGTTATTTGTAACCATATTTTGAAATAAAAATGGTTAAAAAAAAGATGAATATCAAATTGTGAAAATTGTAACATATTTAAAATAAGAAAATATCTAAAAATTTTAAAATTTGCGATTTTTCATATTATTTATAGTTAAAAAATAAGTTTTCCTCTCCGTTAAAGTAGTGAAACAATTAATAGTTAATTGAAATTATTTTCAATCTAAATATTTTTAGAAAATATGTCAAACATTTAAAAAAAAAATTCAATTAATCAAACCTAAATTATATTTAAAATTTATTTAATAATCTAAAAAATAAAAACACTGGGACCATTGTATCCCTCCCATCCTCAGCCAGAACACCATTAAGTCTGCAAAATGTCATAAAAGATATAAATGCATGTATTCCTTCATGAAAATATTATTGTAATATTGCAATCTCTGTTTAATATATGACCCAATTGGAGTAAGGCCATAATATATGGCCACGTTCACAAAAACTTTGCAGCTATGTGGTATATTACAAGTTACTAACTAACTTGCAATTATGATTACAAGTTACCATAATTAGAATATGATTTTAGTCCATGATTATGATTACTATCCCTTTAAGTTTTATGCCATAATTATGATTATGATTAAGTTTTAGTCCATGTACGTGGGGATACCACGAGGTTTACAATGTGACGAGTTAAGTCGTCGCTACTGTCAACGGAAGGCAAGGGTTCTGCATTTGTTACACCGTATTATAAAACATAAAGGCTATTTTTAGGTGTATTTTTAGGTGTCCTCACTCTGCAACTATTGGGAGGTAGCTAATCCATTTTTATAAATTACATTATACTTACACACCATGTATTGTTGTGTTTTTAGGTTTTTCCTAAATTTGTGTTGTTCAAGGCTTTTTCTAAATTTGTGTTGTTCAATGAGATTTGTGTTGTTCATTAAGTTGAATCACTGAATTTCTATCTATATGTACACTCAATTGGGCTTAGATGCCATTTTTAATCTTTTCTCATGTTATAATTTCCTTTTTCTTCACATGTATAATTAATTATTATTTTTAGTTATCTAACTAAATAATTGTTTCTATCTTAGGTTATGAACATCATTCTATCTCAATATAGAATATGTTTTATTTAATTAAAAAAATACCACTTATTTTTCTAATAATTATTATTATCTTTTTCTAATGTTTTTAGGTTTATATTTAAAAATTTATTAATTACAATATCTTTTTACTTAAAAACTCATAATTATTTTCAAATATTGTAAAATTAAAACCATATATATATATATCATTGTTAATTTAAGGATATGTATATAAAAAAAGTGGTATATATTAATATATTAATGGTTAATTTGAAAATTTATATATATTTAGTGAGCATATTTTTGGAAATTCTAAATATTTTTAGAAATCATTCTAAAAAGAACTTACCCACTGAATATTCTACATGGGAGGATGAGAATTTTATACAAAAGCATCTGGAGCTACTCAAGCATTGAGGACAACACTTTTTTGAAGGAGATGGGCATGTTAGGTTCCTATATTACTAGTATAGTCACTTATTGTTGTTAGTATACCCCCCTTATTGTTATTGTTGTGCCCCTGTAACCCCAATATTTTATTATTGTGCCCTTACATTATTATTGTTAGGTCAGCTAGGATTATATTGTGACCCCATGGACTCTCATCTATAGAAGGAGGTTTCTTCATTTGTATCATCCAATAATTGTTCATTTACGTAATGTAAAGGAGGTTTCCCCCTCGAATTGGCTTATTTCTAAGGCGTTGATCTATCTTTTCTTATATTTTTGGAGTAGGTTTCATAACAGTTAACTGCATAACACATGTCTGATTGTGTGCTCACCAAGTACATGAGTGAACCCATAAACTGCCTGTAAATGGTAGCTTCTACCACTTCGAATGAAGTAGCATCTTCCTTCCTCCAATTCCCTACTAGAGGAGTCTCCATGGATTTACTTCTCTCCATGGGAAAATTCTTCAATATGTAGTTTGCATACTTTCCCTTAGAGATAGAAATTTCCCCATTTCCTTGTCAAATTTCCAAACCACGGAAATAATGCATGAGCCATCTGTATTTCATCTTGAATTCTCTTGCCAAAATTCCCTTTGCAAGACTTTATCATCTTATAATCACCTATGAGAATTAAATCATAGACATATAATACTATAATTAATAATTTACCTTCAACCACAATATGGTAAAGGTTTTCATCTGCTTCACTTTTAGTGAAGCCCAACCTAGTAAAATAGTTTTTGATCCTGATGTGCCAAGCAAGGGGTGCTTGTTTCAATCCATACAGTGCTCGCTTGATTCTGCACACATGTGAATATTTGTCGAATGTCTCAAATCCTTTTGGATACTCTATGTACAAATCTTCCTCAATCACTTTGTTGCGGAAATTTGTCTTCACGTCGATCTGATGTATCTTCTGTCCCATCTACGCTAAAAGTGCTAGAATAGATATAATTGAAGGGTACCTTGGTAGTGGATCAAAGGTCTCCTTGTAATCAATTCCCTCCCCTTGTAATCAATTCCTAGGATGCTAAGGCTAGCCATATTATCCAAGATGGGGTTAAAGATCATATTGTTCCCCATATTACATAATTTGATACATGTAAGAATATATAGAATGCCATCGTTAATTTTTTTCCAGAATTTTACGATAAACAGGAAGTTAATCCTCAGAGAGAAGATAAGAAACACCACATAAAACAAAGAAGAAGCCATTGTTAGCTATCTCCCCAGGATTAGAATTATTGAGGATGAGTTAGGAGATGTATGATAAAATTTAGATGATGACGAGCTCGTCAAAAATTCTCTAAATCGGTTCTCAAATAAGTGGGAAGTGTTTTTCCATGTGATTAATGGACGACAAGATGTACTATACTGGTATCATTTTTCGAACTATTTCACTTATAAAGAGCTTAAGTTGAGCCTTGTGAGTGGAAGAAACAGTAAAATCCAAAAGCACAAGGACGACCAATGTTTCTCTTGGAGGAAAGGGAAAATCCAAGAAGGGCTCAATCAATGTGCGTAACTTCGATGCATAGAAGAAAAAGAAAGACCTGATTAAAGTCAAGTCTTTTGGATGTGGTCAAGATGACACTCTGTTAGAGAATGTCTGAATAAAAGTAAGGGTGACAAGAAGAATTTTTGCACTGAAAATAGAGGTTTGCACCTCAAGAGATTTGATCCCTCTTGGTGCGCTTCATAGATCCAGAGTTAAGATGGATCTAGGTTGGTGTATATTGTACAATCCTCTAATAATTTCTTTCATAATAATATGAATGAAGGAACATGAGAGCTAACTTCTATAACCTATTTTTTGTTTTTTTTGTGTTTAGAGTGATTTGTTGGGGTTCATAAGTCAAATTATTTTAAATCAAAATATTTTTAGGAAATTTAGTAGGAAATTCTTGAAAATCTTAAATATTTAAAAAATATTAATATTAAGGAAATCTAAATTATGTTAAAAATATATTTAATAATAAAAAACCAAACAATTATATGAAAAAATTATTTAATAATAAAAAAAACATTAACATTTATTTAATAATGAAAAAAATGACAATTAAATTAAGTGATTGTTTAAAATACTCCTAATCAGGTAATAATGAAAAAAACAAACAGTCAGTAAGGGTGTAGTTATTTAATTTATTTAAAAGTGGAACAACAATAACGCAATCCAGAAGTCAGTTATTTGAACTAAAGATATTTTAGTTTAGGAAATCGCGAATATTTTTAATTGGAGTTAACTGTTAGTTTAACGCAGACTCTGACTCTCAATAACGTTTCCTTCAATGGCTCTGCTCCCTCATCCTCTGATTATTGGCATTCAATCGCTGTGCAGCAGAGATGGAAGGGAACACTGACACCATTCAATAACATGCGTTTCCTTCTCTCCTCCGCAGGTGGTCTTTACGTCTTTGGTGGTCAGAATTTGGTGCTCGATGGAGTCCGTGAATATCTATTCTTCTGAACGCATGGACGGCATCGAGTACCATATTCTGAGAATTGAGTGTGCCTCCATATCAATTGCAGAACTGCCCATTTATTTATTTAATATTATATAAATATGGTTGAGGAATTTTCAATAGCTGTGCAGAGAGAGGCACTCTGAACATTCAAACGCGTCTTCTACTCTTTACTTGTAGTTGTTCACAATATGGTATCTCATGGCATCCGTGTATTCTTGGATTCCAACTAATGAAAGCATGGATGCCATCAAGTACCAGATTGAGAGCACCAACCAAGTTGAGTTGCTATTGCTTCTGATGAATGATGGAAGGGAAGCCTCATACTCTGAGCATTCAATAGGGTCTCCTTCAATTGGCTTCCAAGTGAACGCATTATTACGCGCCTTGATACCTATCTTGCATAATTGTGAGCACTCAGCCCTTGATTCCCTCTGTTTATAAATTGCATCCGTTTGCATCCGTGCTTGTTGATGTTGATTCCTTCTGTTTTTCCGTTCATTTCCTTAGTTGAAACTAGTTATTAATCTTTTTATTAAGTTGAAACTAGTTATTAATTATTAGAAATATGTATTTTATCCGAAATACACATTTATAATAAAATTAGTAAATCCAGATGATTCTTTGCATGGAAAGAAATCCGCGTCTAAATCCATTTTGTTTTGGTGTGCAGTGCAGCTAAGGAACATTACAACTCCAATTTTTTCTCATTATTAAAATTTGCATCTGGCCATATAATTAAGGTCCAAGTGTGACTCCACTTCACTGCCATATATTTAATGCTGCATTTTTCTTTCTGCCCTCTTTACGATTTGCAACTTCAGAATAATTAAATTATCAAAAAATTAATTGGAAGTAAAACTTTGTATTATACATTTAATTTTTTTATTGCAAAAATTAATTCAATATATTAATGATTTGTTTCATGATAATATGAATGAGAGATGTAGTTTTCATGACTCATTTTTTATTTGAGTATTTTATAGTGATTTATTGTGAAACTTCCAAGTGATAAAATATTTTTTTATTTACATTTTCAATTAAATTAAGCAGTGAGTAAAAAAAACCAGAAGAAACAAAATATATCTAAGAAATTTCATTATAATTAGATTATTAAATATTGGTTGAAAGTGATACAGGAGCATCCAGCTCCGAGGAGACAGGAGATAGTTGACCGTCTCAGTTAATTAGTTTTTATTCACAAGTTTATGGACAGGTTGTTAAGCCTGAGTTTATTTCTGTTATTAATTAGTTTAGCTCTGACAGTTAGACAGAAACTGCAAGATTAGGAACATAAATTGTCTTTTTTCTTTAGTTAGTTAGAAATTGTTTTCTTTTAAACAAAATACATAGAAACTGGCTAGAGGGTAAGATAACTTCGGTTGACAGGATAACCGTAAACTGAAAAAAACGGTTTTATGCCTACTGTTATATAAACGAAAAGAAATGATAGGTAGGGGTTCGGAGTTTTTTTCAAGAAGAGGAAAGAATATTGAAAAAACGTTATACTCTGCAACCAGTATTGTATTCTGGCAGAAGTGCAAATACATGAAGGACACAGGAACAAAAGTGACACAGACACAGTCACACGGAGCATACAATATCTCTATTCGTCAAGACAAACAAAAGGAGGAGCAACCTACAGCGAAACAGGTGAGATTCATACATTCAAACACTGAAGCATTTAATTCAAGAAACTTTACAGAGAATCATTTTACTTTCATATACCAGTCGTCTTTAAAATAAGTCCAACAAAATTCCGACTCAGTCAAATAGTATAGCGAGCCAGCACAGTCTAAACAAGGGTTTGAAACCTGAAATTTATCACTTCAGTCATAAAAGGAAAAGAAACCATATAACCCTAGCAAGGGTTTGAAACTAGAAGTTGACACAGTCACAAACGAACACACAGTTTCAGCGTTTCCAGACCGACAGAGGATTACACCCAGAAAACTTGCCAACCAACAGGGTTTGGCTATGGAGCAAGAAGTACCAGAAAGAGAAACAAGTCTTGAGAATAGCTAACCACGAGATTCGAAATGAGAGACCCTACCAGAGGGTTTGAAACGCTGAGAGAACGGACCGAGGTTTCGCCAGGAGAAACCTGCACATGGAAATCGACCACCATAACTTGAGTTAGAGCATGGTCTAGATATAAGCATCCATATAAGCTTACATGAAAACTAAAAAATGAAACACAGTTAGAGCAAAACCTTACCAGGGTTTTGGGTTGGAACAGAGGTAATTCGACAGGGTTTCCACCGGAGCAACCATCACTGGTACACGAAGGAGACGAGGGGTTAGGGTTACGAAAAACAGCAGCGCAGAGTGAAATTGGAAGGAGTAAGTTACCTGTTGCTCCCACTGATGCCGGAAGAACCCTTGGTGATTTCACCCTGTCGCACCTGCAAGATGGGTCCGATAGCACATTGACATCAACAGGAAACGAAAGGAGAGAGAAGGTAAACCTATTTGCAAACCAACAAAAATCGACAGGGAATAATGAGTTACCGACAGTAAGTTACCAGGAAATAGCCCACAACAGCCGACAGTTAGCGCCATTGAAGAAACTGGAGGAGGCTTAGTAACCCACAGAGGTTACCCACAGGGAGAACGTGCAGACTTGTGGAGAGTATTCGCGAAAACCAGAGGCCAGCAAAGGGCCGAAGAAACCTCTCTTCTCAAACCCTCGTTTGACAAAAAACAACCACAATGAAACCATCGTTCACAGTTGAAAGGGCATAGCACAGAACTCGGTGCATAGTAAATGCACCAAGGACGTGACCAATGGTGTATTAAAAGCGACATTGAATCAGCACAGGAATCCATTAAACCAATATACATTCCGAGTTAAATATGAATGATGATGTGTAAAACACAGTCACATATCCAATGTTGAAACCATAGTCCGGAGGGATTTATATGGTCAAACGAAATCACAAATATCACATCAAAGTTTTGGTGTTTGTTTTATTATATTATTAACTAAGCCACGTGGTTGAACTGAAATATCACACCGGAGGTTAGACCTTCGTCAGAAAGCTTTAATAGTCATTTGCTTTTCTTTTTTTAATTGCAAGATGTATTTTATATTTAATGATTTATTTTCTCACAATATGAATGGATTCACATGAGAGCTAGCTTCTATGGCACATTTTTGGCTGGAATAACTATTTTTCATTCATTATTGTATTGAATATCACATGGTTCAAGTTTGAATTTAAATTTCGTAACAATAAAATTTGGTTTGAATTCAAATCTCTTCATAAAATTTAGATAAAATTGATTTTTAAATTCAAATATAAATCACTCATATTATATATATATATATACAAAATTCAGTAACCATATTAACACATATTTTTTATATAATAATATAACCATTGTATGTAACATATATAATTTATATTGAGTTAAGTAATTTTGTAAAATTATGAGTCATAACCTCTAAATTATAGTATCTAAAATTCTAAACACTTCAATGATTAAAATATCATTTATAGAAGAGGAAGAAATACCATCCCAATGCCAACAACCAACTACCTTATTTTCACTCTCATTACCTATGGAGTTCATATGGAAAGGAAGTGAATGTTTTAGTGAGTTATGTATGGCCAAGACTTTGAATGTAAAGAAATACAACCAACTACCTTATTTTCACTCTCATTACCTATGGTGTTCATATGGAAAGGAAGTGAATGTTTTAGTGAGTTCTGTATGGCCAAGACTTTGAATGTAAAGAAACACATATGTCAAAGTAGGCATGCAATTAGGATGTGAGCAAACAAAAAATATTAAGGAGGTTTTTATCTTTTTGAATATTTATTTTATGGATAGGGTAGGTAGTTTTATCACTCAAGTTAAAATGAATTTGACATTTTTTTTTATAAAGTTTGTGCCATTTCATGTTTTTGAAACTCATATCACATCCATATTCAAACTAAATTACACAAAAAAAATCTAAATTTTCTATGACCTCTATATTTAAAATATATTTAAAAAGAGAAAATATCTAAAATTTTTAAAATTTGCAATTTCTCATATTATTTATAGTTAAAGAATATTTTTTCCTCTCAGCTAATGTAGTGAAACAACCAGAACACCATTGAGTATGCAAGATGTCATAATGGTATAAATGCATGTATTCCTTCATGAAAATATTATTGAAATATATCAAAATATTATTGAAATACTGTAATCTCTGTTTAATATTATTATTGAAATATTACAGATGATTGCAATCTCTGTTTAATTACGCCGTAAGGCGTCACCATTTGAAAACAACTCTCCTAGCTGCCACTGTGTCCATGTTTGAGCCATTGGATCAAATGTTACATGATTGAAATGTTTTAGGCCATTAGTTAAAGTAAATGTTTTTATAATGTTAGTTTTTTTTTCTTTTTAATAAGTTAGATTGTATGATAGAAAGGTTGTAATGTAGTATGTGGGGTCTTGGTTAAACGGTGATGAGGCCGGCTGTTATAGCACTCATCACAGGTTCAATTCCCCTCCCGATGTATCTGGACATGTTGATGAAAAATGGAGTAAAAAAAAAAAAGGAAAAAAGTGAAAAATGAAAGGAACTACCAAGCTTACAAAAAAAAAAGGTTGTAATGTCATGTTTAACCATGAGTATTATTTTTTAATATATAAAAATTAAATTAATAATTAAATTTCTTAAAATATGTGATATTTTTTAAATTTCCAAATTATTTCATAATTCATGAGTATTATTTCTTAATATATAAAAGATTAAATTAATAATGAATTTTCTTAAAATATGTGATCTTTTTAAAATTTCCAAACTATTTCAGAGGAGACAAACAAGGAGATATGGAGGGAGATATAGATATATATGGAGGGGGAGAGATGGAAGATATTTCTTGCACTATATGCATTGATTTCAGTGTAGATGATGATTTATAATCCTATTTGATTTCTTGCACTAGACGGATTTATTTCAGTGTAGATGGTGATTTCTAATCCTATCTCATTAGTTTCACTAGATGGATTTATTTCAGTATAGATAGTGATTTATAATTATATTTTATTTCTTGCACTAGATGCATTGATTTCAATGTATATGATTTCTAATCATATATTATTTGTTGCGTTGAATGCATTGATTTCAATATAGAGGGTATTTTCTAATCCTATTTGATTGCGTGCACTAGTTGCATTGATTTCAAAGTAGATGTTGATTTCTAATTATAATTCAGACTTCTTGCACTAGATGCATTGATTTCAGTGTAGATGATTTCTTATCCTCTTTGATTGCTTCCGCTAAATGCATTGATTTCAGTGTAGATGGCGATATCTAATCTTATTTGATTTCTTGCACTAAATGCATTGATTTCAATGTAGATGTTGGTTTCTAATCCTATTTTCTTGAACTATTTGCATTTATTTGAGTGTAAATGTTTATTTCTAACCCTATTTGATTGCTTCCAGCTACTAAGAAAATGAGATAGGCTTCTAGATTCAAATGGGAAACAAGTCCAAGTGCACTCTTTTTTGAAGAGGGACAATCACATTTGAGAGGGAGTGAGGAAATAGTATTGATGTCCAAGTGTACTCTTGTTTACTACAATATCTCGACTTAAATATTTAAATGATTTACGATATGAAAAGATGAAAATTCTAACAAGGGTGAAAATGAGAATAGTAGAAGAAAATAGTTTGAGATTGATCATAGTGAAGACTATCTGTAGTTGACAACATTGTTGTTATTCACATTTTATTATTATTGTTGCTTTCATTCAAAATTTGTATATTTTTTCATCATTAAAGGTATTAATAATATTTATCATGTGAACAAACTAAGGAAATTTAAAATTAAAATGAAGAGTGTTAGGTCCCTATATCACTAGTATAGTCCCTTATTATTGTTAGTGTAACCCCCTTATTGTTATTATTGAACCCTTGTAACCCCTATTTTGTTATTATTGTGCCCTTAAATTTGTATTGTTAGGTCGGCTAGGATTACATTGTGGCCCACTAGGATTACATTATGGCCCCATGGACTCCTATATATAGAAAGGAGGTTTTGTAAATTGTATCATCTAAGAATTGTTCATTTATGTAATGTATTGGAGGTTGCCCCCTCGAAGTGGCTTATTTCTAAGGCATTGATATCTTTTTTCTTCTATTTTTGGAGCTGGTTACACAACAAAGAGGTTAATCTTAGATATATTTAGCATATTTGAAATGATTATATTAATATTAATATTAATGATTATATTAATATATTTGGAATTTTTTTTCTTTCTTGTGCATGAAAAATATCCATCACTTACGTAAGAAGTCATCTACAAATATCACATAATACCTATACTTGGTCGTGGATTCTATCGATAACGGTTCACACTCATCTGAGTGAACACTTACACATATCGTTTACACTCGAATATCCTTATCATGAAATGTGGCTTTGGTGTACCTCCCAAATGTACATTGTTTGCATGTCTCATGTTGCTCTAGTCGACCTTTGGGAAGTCCTGTATAAACATGTTGCGTTATCTTCAGAGCTCCATGGTGAAAATGGTCAAGTTGCCTAGATGCCATAATTCACTTATGTCTCGGCTCTGCACGTTCTCTAATTTCATGCTCAATGTAGCGCATTCTTTTAAAACCAATTTGTAGAGGTACTTCACCCGACCCTGATCCCCTTCAAGTTTACAATCGGTATGTGATGAAGGAAAGACTTCCTTTTTCTAAATATCACATTGTAGCAATGGTTTTCCAACATAGCAACTAAAACTAAATTATTCTTCAGACCCGGTGTGTTGGTGTGTTTAGTACAAAAATAAACAAAAAACGCTGGTGCTTGATAGGAGTGATTGCTAACCTACAAGCAATGGTCACAGGGCAAAAAGAGTTGTTAGATGGTTAGTGGAAACATCATAACATGTAGAAAATACTAGTTTATGGAACATAACATGCTACAAACAAGAAGAGGAAACAAAACAACAATTACACATAAACACAAGCTCAATCGAGTAAATGAGCTAATAATCCTAACGGAGAACGAATCCCCTCTGATTAGCCATTGGTGGTAAAGAAGCAGTAGAACGTTACACTCTTGCAGTGAGTCCTTAGATCTATGGATCTCTAATGCCCAAAGCAAGTAGGACTTTCCCATTGAGATGTTGTGCAGGCCTTTCTCTTTTCCTCGAACGAGTGCTTGGGTGTCGGACACTTAGTGAATTTCTCCTTTGGCATTGAGATGTTGGATGGCCAAAAACTAAATGCCTTCATTCTATTGTTGCCAGGACAACACAATGCTAGTTTTCTCATGGGAAAATTGGCCAGCATAACAATGTGTTTCGAATTGTTCTTCTCATGGTGGAATTTTATAGGAAAAATTCAAATATTCTTCCCTCTCTTGGTACAATTGTAGATAGTGACCCAAGAGTGTGGGTTGATTCCATTGTGTGCTCACTTGAGGTCTCAAGGTGGCTCTAGGAGACTACTATTAGGTGGCCTAAAGTGGAGAATCTTTTCCTGAAGTGTGCCAAGTGGTCCCGGATGGTGACCTTCCATCATACTCTGGACCGCATGGCTTATTGAGGGAAAGTTGCAGAGACCAATGCTACTATCGAAAAGAAATGCACGCAGAGTGCACTTTGACTGTGTCTTCTGTGTGAAATTTGTTAATTTTTCCTCTTGACGTTAGAGAAAGTTAAATTTCCCAGATCCTCTAATGTTTCTTAGCCCTGTAAATCCTTCTACTTGACATTTCATAATGTCCTTTTCTTTTTTGATTTTCTAGTGATAACACCTGGAACATACATTCAATGTGAGAGGAGAAATAGACTCACTCTAAAAAGTAACAATATTGATTATGGTTGCGCTATACCTTTCATCATCTCCCATCTTTATGTGCATCTAGAGGTCCTTATCCTCCAAGTTCTAAGGAATTATTTATTTCTAGTCATATGGAAAGAGGCTCCACTATCTAGGCACCACACACTAGCCATCACCAACATTACCATGCATGCGGTGAGGGTGAAATCCAACTCGAATTTTGAAGGAGGAGCTTCACCTGCCGCTCCTCCTCGGGGCTTCTTACTGACCTTATTGTGCGGACACTTTGTGTCATAGTGTCCCAGCTCATGATAGTGAAAAAATTCAATCTTCAACAAGTCCTTATTCTTGCCTGCCTGAACAGAATCTCATTTGGAATCAGTTGTCTTCCCTTTCCCTTTATTTACCTTTCCATCCAAGGCCTAGTTCTCCTCATCATCATGCTTGGATGAGGATCTATCACTAGTTTTCCACCTCATCTCTTCTTGCACCAATTCGGATGTGAAAAATTGAAGATAAAATATTAATGGAGCTTTTCCAATGGGAGAAGGGAGCGATGGCGGAAAAAGGAAGGTGTAGGGTTTCTCGGCTTGGAATCAGTTTTTGTTCTTCTGCTGCCTCTCATGGCGGCGCTACTGCTGGGATGAAAACCTGCACATTCCCCATCAACAACATTGAGATGGTGGGGAAGAAAACATGGACTAGGGGCTTCTCACACCCTGTGGTGGCTAAGCCTCGAAATCCCTGCGTATGCTTTAACTATCGGCCACGGATTGCATAGTTGGTTGTTGTGCGTGTAGGTTTTAACCTTGAACAGAAATTATCTACACACAAATATTATAACAGAAAATAAACAATAGAGAGAGCATAAAACAGATAAACACAGAGATTTTCCCCTGGATCCCAAATCGGGACAACCATCTTGATATTTCATTATATTCCTTTTAGTGTAACAACACACATATATACATGCCGAAGCATACATAAACCCTAATCCATTAAACCTAGATTAGATCATAACCGTAGTTCCCTTGACCGGATCTACAAAATACCAGGGGCAAAAAACCATCGTACCCCAAAACCATGTAGAAAACCATGCACAAAACCAAGGGCGCGCACCGCCCACTGGAAATTAAGACCAAAAAATTTTCGTCGGGGCACTGCCTCGGACCCTAACAGGGGGGCTACCGCCCCCCTATGACACCCCCCCCGTTGCGCCCAGTGCAAAGAGGGGGCTATCACCCCCCTCTTACCCCCCCCGTGCACGATTAGTTGTGAAAAGAATATAACACATACCTAACATTCTCCCACTTGTTGTTTTCTTTCCACAGGTGGCCACAGGAGAGCTTAGTCATTGGCTCAATTCTTCAACACCCATTGTTTCTCTACACCAAGAGAACTTCTGAGTGCTCGCAAACTTCGTCAATGCATCTGCAACATTCTTCAAAGTGTCCACATTTACCAGCAACACCCTTTTAGGCTCAACCATATCTCTAAAAAGGTGATATTGAACATCAATGTGCTTTGTCTTTGAATGATAAGCAGGGTTCTTAGCCAAGAAAATTTGACTTTGGCTATCACAATCTATCCTTATAGCTTGTTGTACCAACCCCATACTTGAACACAATCTCTGCAACCAAACTGCCTCCTTGCTTGCATGAGTGGCTGCCATGTATTCCCGCCTCCGTAGCCGAAAGAGCCACTGCGTACTATCTTTTACTCATCCAACTAATCGTACCTCCAAATAGGCTAAACATATACCCACTCTGCAGTATTTTCTTTGGCTCCGTATCTCCAACCTAGTTTGTATCAACAAAACCACGAATGTCCAACATTCTTTCCAATCTCGTTTCGCAAAGGACAAGCAATTCTACACTTAGTTCCACACATAAATATCTCGAAACCAAACATTGTTTTCCAATGCTCCTTCCCTGGGTTTGACATAAACCTGCTCAATACTCCCATTGCATGTGCAGTGTCTAGTCTAGTATAGACCATTGCATACATCAGGCTACCCAATGCACTTGCATATGGAACACAGGACATATCCTCCTCTTCTTCTTGTGTCTTGGGACACTGTTCATCATACAAATTTACACCTACAAGAATCAGAACATTCACCGGTTTACTATCCCGCATATTGAACCTCTGCAATATCGTCTTGACATACTTCCTCTGGTTTAACCAGAGCTTCCTCTTTGCCCGACCTCTCTTAATTTCCATGCCCAAAATATAGTTTGCAGCACCAAGATCCTTCAAAGTCTGCTCAAAATCCGGATAATTTCTAAATCATTTCCAATCAACAACATATCATCCATATACAAGACCAAATAAATAGCATGTGATTACTCAATTAATTTAAAATAAACACAATGATCCTCTTTCTTCTGCAGTTATGTTCGTATATAGGTATCAAATTTATGATACCACATCCTTGGTGACTGTTTTAACCCATACAGAGACTTCTTTAGCCTGCATACCAGTTCTTTCTTACCCTTCACCATAAATCCTTCAGGTTGCTTCATGTAGATCTCCTCTTCTAGATCCCCGTGAAGAAAATTTGTCTTCGCATCCATCTATTCTATCTCAAAATCAATTGCAGCAGCAACAAATAAAAGTAATCTAATACAAGTAACTTTGGTGACAGGAGAAAAAATATCACCAAAATCAATTCCCAGCACCTGGGAATAACCTTTTTCTACAAACCGAGCTTTGTATTTCTCCACCTTGCCTTCTACATTCATCTTCTTCTTAAACACTCATTTGCTCCCGATGGGCTTCCTTCCAGCCGGCAACTCCACCAGATCCCATGCCTCATTTTTGTGCAAGGATGCCATTTCATCAACCATGGCCTCCTTCCAGAGTTTTCCATCCTCTGAGTGTACTGCCTCATTGACAGTTTTGGCATCATCATCAATTATAGTTAAGGCAAAACCTAAAAAGAAAGCAGATGGACTATACCTTTCTGGTTGCCTTCTTTCCCGAACTGATCTTCTAATAGCTGGAGTTTGTGGCTCTTCATCTTCTAAGTCTTCTTTTGTTGTAGAGTCTGATTCATCCTCCTTTATCTCAAACTCTATCTTCTCAGGTTCCTTTGGTAGGACTTCATGTTTAACAACATCTTTCACTTCTCTAAACACTACATCTCTGCTGTACACAACCTTCCTTGTTTCTGGGTTCCAAAGCTTGTAACCCTTTAAACCATCCTTATACCCAATAAAGATGCACCTTTCAGATTTATTATCCAACTTGGTCCTTTTCGCCTTTGGAACATGTACATATGCATCACATCCAAATACCCTTAGATGTGAAAGAGAGGGTTTCTTACCAGTCCATACCTCATGTGGAGTCTTATCCTCCAACACTGATGAAGGTGATCTGTTAACCAGATAGCATGCAGTCTCCACTGCCTCTGCCCAGAATTCTTGTCCTAACCTGGTACCACTGAGCATGCTTCTCTCCTTTCTCCTTTTCCATCAGTGTTCTATTCATTCTTTCTGCAACTCCATTTTTTTGAGGTGTGTATGGAGTAGTCTTCTGTCATGTTATAAAACACTTCTTACAGAACTCTTCAAATTCCTTCTTGCAGAACTCCCCACCATTATCTGTCCTCAATGCCTTTATCTTCTTCTCTATCTGGTTTTCCACCAGAGCCCTAAATTCTTTAAATATGTCAAAAGCTTCAGATTTCTTCCTCAAGAAATATATCCATGTATTCCTTGAGAAGTCATCTATGAATGAAACATAGTACACAGACTTTCCCAGTGATGGAACTGACACAGGTCCAAACACATCACTGTGCACAAGTTCTAATATCTTGTTCTCCCTCTTAGCACCAGAAGGAAAACTCACCCAATTCTGCTTCCCAAATACACAATGTTCACAGAAATCGAAATCCAGAGAGAAATTAGACATACCTTCTATCATACCATTTCTATGCAGTATCCGAAGGCCCTTCTCTCCAATATGTCCAAGACTTTGATGCCATAGCATGGTCTTTTCTCTAGAGATAGCTAGACTTTCCGCTCCACTTTCATGAACCAAAAAACTGTTACACCCATCAATAACAGTGCTACCTTGTAGCTTGTACAGAGTTCTAGTCTGAGCTCCCCGCATTAATACCAGTGCTCCCCGAACCATCTTGTAGCCATCTTTCTCGAACACTATTTTTACACCTGCATCATCCATCTTTCTTACAGAAATCAAATTTATGGTCAATGAAGGAATATGCAGAACACCGGGAAGTGTTCTAATCCTTCCACCTTGCAGCTTCAGCTTCACCTTTCCACGTCCGACGATTTTGGCCTTCCTATCATCCCCTAGGAAGACATCACTGCCATCATATTTCTCATACTCGCAGAACCACTCCCGATGGGGAGTGAAGTGAAAGGATGCACCTGAGTCAATCAACCATGACTCATGATCTACATGTTTATTTTAAAAAGAAGCCAAATACACATCCCCACCTTCATCCGAGGTGGTTTTTGCCTCTGCACAAGGAGCATCATCAAATCTCTTTCCTTTCTCAGGAGCTTTAGATTTGCACTCCCTTTTGTAGTGCCCTTCCTTCCCGCATTTCCAGCATACCTTTACAAACTTTCCAGGAGATTTAGATCTCCCTCTAGATTTGGATCTCCCACTCGAAACCTTATTCTTGTTTCTATTTTAGGACCTTCCTCGTACAGATAAGGTATCTCCATTCTGGCCCTCCATATTTCTCCCTCTCATTTCCTTCGACAGAAAGGCTGAGACAATGTCATCAAAATTCAAGGTAGTTGTATTGCTACCTATTGCAATAACCAGACTGCCCCACAAATCTGGTAGAGAACACAACAAACTGATGCACTTATCTTCATCTGAGATTTTAATATCAACAGATGACAACTGACTTACCACAGTATTGAAGGCATTCAGATGCTCTGTCACCGAGTCTCCATCCTTCATCCTCAGGTTATACATATTTTTTCGCAGGAACAAACTATTCACCAGAGACTTAGATTGGTACAAAGTCCCAAGTTTTTCCCACAAATTCTTCACCGTAGCTTCCCCAGATACATTCAACAATACTAAATCTAAGACACACAACCATATTGTTCTCTTAGCCTTTCGATCCAGTTTCTTCCAGTATTCATCTAACATTTCCATTGGTTTAGTACCTGGATCTACCGTGATCCACTGATCTTTATCCACCAACAGATCCTCCATCTTGAGCTTCCACAACTCAAAACTCTAACCATTAAATTTCTCAATATCTATCTTTCCGCTGCTCACATCTTCTTTCACCACAAGAATCGATCCCGCAGATCTCCCACTGAACAGGGTCTACCTCATTCCCGAGCAAAAACCCTCAGCATCAAAGGTGTCCCCTTGAAGTTGAAACAGCTCTGATACCAAATGTAGGTTTTAACCCTAAACAGAAATTATCTACACACGAATCTTATAACAGAAAATAAACAATAGCAAGAGCATAAAACATAAAACAGATAAACACAGAGATTTTCCCCTAGATCCCAAATCGGGACGACCAGCTTGATATTTCATTATATTCCTTTTAGTGTTACAACACATATAGATACATGCCGAAGCATACATAAACCCTAATCCATTAAACCTAGATTAGATCATAACCGTAGTTCCCTTGACTGGATCTACAAAATACCAGGGGTCGCAAACCATCGTACCCCAAAACCGTGTGCAAAACCATGCACAAAACCATGGGCGCGGACCACCCACCGGAAATTAAGGACCAAAAAATTTTCACTAGGGCGCTGCCCCGGACCTCGATAGGGGGGGCTATCGACCCTCTCGCGCATGATTAGTCGTGGAAAGAATATAAAACATACCCAAAAATGCGTGGTTTCCGCACCAGGGCTTGTGTACTATGACCTGCGCGCAGGGGTAGATATCTGTAGGCGGCGAACATCAGACGAGACAAGGAACTCTGCATCCCACGTATCACTATTCCCTCTCCACGGTAGTTTGGAGGCTGCGTGCACAACACTCGGTGTTTTTCGTTAGTGTGCTTTGGACTGTCTTCAAGCCTCGCTTGCAAGCGTGATTTGGAACTAGAATCCTTTAGGCCCCTACCTCAGCAGATGAAACAGAAACAACTAGAGGTCGATTTTAGCGTCAATGCAAAGGAGAAACGGGTAAGCACAAATAGATTTCAGATTTTTATAAAACCCCCTTGGGGAATGGTTTATTACTTTGGATATAGGATACTTATCGAGTTATAGACTTGAAGCATACCATATGGAGTGCCACTAGTTATCCATACCATATACAGTCCCTTATCTATTGTGGGATATCCCTACAAGATTTTAGCACACTCAAATATTACTTCATAAGCCCTACATCCACCATTTATCTTAATCTGTGACTAAGAGGTGGTGCTGCTAGGCAGAACAGATCACAGGGGCCCCAGGGACCCATCACATCCAAAAATGACTACCCAAAAGGTCCATCCTACAAGAATATACTACAAGGGAAAAACAAAACTACAGTGCCAACAGCAACAACATCGAATGCCCCCAAACCATACATTTTGGAACAACTTAATCATGTGCCAGAATTGCAAATAGATATTCCAGAGATTAATGATCATCGATCCATATTTGAATCTCAAGCACTAATCTACAGATTTAATTGCTTCTGGCCAAAACGAATGGAGCTTTTTCATTGGATTTTCACTAACTGGACTGCGGACTGTGAAATACACCTCTATTCAAAGGGTTTTTTCATTGTCAAGTTCTTATCCTCGGAGGCCATAGACAACATTCTTAGGGCTAGACTGTGGTTCTAGGGATCCACTGGACTTTTCACCACACCATGGTTTCTAGATTTTGATGCAAATACTATGGAGGTCACCAAAATTACAGTTTGGGTCCAGCTATACAACCTCCCACTTCATTTCTGGAATGAAGTTATTCTTGCAGGCATTGGCAACATCATTGGGAGATACATAAAAAATGACACCCAACGCTTGGAGGAGAGGATCTTCACCTTTGCACACATTTGTGTGGAGGTCGACCTTAGCAAAGGGATTCCGGAAAGCATCCAACTGATTCACAAATAGAAAAAATGGACGCAGCATCTCTACTATGAAAATACTGCATTCAGATGCAGAATATGTAGGAATACTGGGCATTTGCAAAACACATGCCTAGAAGCTAAAAGAGACAACAGAAAAAATAAAAAGACAGGGAAAGCAACCAAAGGCTGGCAATTTCCATTAGAAGAACTAGAACAGGAGATGGAAGAAAAAGAGGATGCACCCATCCCAAATCAAAACAAACAGACAACAACCGAACTAGAGACACAAGAACAAGAGATGCAAGAGCCTTTTGAAATTACCGCCACGGCTCAGGCGACAATGGACCATGGGGCACCAGAAAGTGCCAGAAACAAAAGACAACATAACTCAGATACTTCATATTTGGACAAGGACAATGGAGCAATCATAGTATAAAATCAACTCGCCCTCATTTCCATCACGCCAACACAAGGTCCATGGTGCAAGGTCGAAAAGAAGAAAGGGAGAAAAGTTTGATTTCTCCCCATGTATTATAGGTTCTAGGATGCAACTTATTTGGCTGTCTTTGACAATTACCAGCTAGTGCAACATGTAATTTTTTTTTTCATTAATAAAATTATGAATTTTTCCTTGTGAAAAAAAAATATTTTCCAATGTTAGGAAAGAAACTTTAAGTTCTCAATAATAATTTTTTTAAGATAATAATATAAATCCTAAGAGCTGAAAATTACTTTTCCATACATTGGGGTTTTTCCAGAGATGTTTGCCAAAATTAATTGTGTAAATTGTATGATTGGTTTCTCAATATTTTGATGATCATGATGTTTATATTAGTATTCATTTCGTCCAACAAAAGAATTTATTTTCCATCAACATGTACTAGGAAATACTTAATTGGGTTAATATCATGTTCTGTATAGAAAGATATTTCACATGGTATGAAAAAAATAAAGCGTTGAGGTTATTAGTGTTCTAACTGCAAGGGTTTCAAAGGATAAATAAAAGGTTCTCACATAAAAAAATCTCCTCATATTTATCGGACTTTATTATTTGAGGGTTTCAAAATTTCTTTTAGTTGAATTGAGGGACCAAGACGGAATTGATGGTGCATTGAAATTTAGTATATATAAATCCATAATTTTATTATTGTTGGAAGAACATGGACTGAAGGACTATGCTATGAGATTTTTTTTTGTAATAATGTAAAAAACAAACAGTCAGTAACCTAAGTGTTATTTTGAGTAATTTTTAGTCAAGATACAGTCTGAACAAAATTTATTTAATAATGGGAAAGGTTTGCAGTACAGTGCTTTGCCGCAATAATTTTTTATTGTAGTGTCCAGTCCAATAGGTATTATGATTATGAATGTGCTTCAGATGGTCGACATTCATTCGTTCTGCAGGCGCAGTGAGATAGTCTCAACATTCAATGACTCTTTACAGTGTGACCAAAGAGTTAAACTATTAGTTCAAGTTATTTCTAGTCAGTAAGGGTGTAATTATTTAATTTATTTAAAAATGAAACAACGAACAACAACAATTAAATGTTAGTTTAAGTTATTTGTACTAAATATATTTTAGTTTAGGAAATCGCGAATATTTTTAATTTGAGTTAACTATAAGTTTAAGGCAGACTCTGACTCTCAATAACGTCTCCTTCAATAGTTCCCTCATCCTCTGATTATGATTACTATCTTACGATCTGTTTAGACATTACCACGCTTGGTAGAAGGGAGGCTAGACATATAGTCAATGGAGATGGATTCCTGAGGCTGGTTTGGATTAAATAGATGAGTGTAAATCCCTTACTGATTGGTGCTTGGCTTGTAGATGGCGTAGGAAGTGCATGTTTTGATATATTTCCCAAAATAACGTCGGATTTTTGGCCAATAAAATTACTTTTGCAGTATTTCCATAATTTTCTCCACACCAACATGTCCTATGAAAGATTGTAGTGTGCCTCCAAAATAAGCTTAGCATGCTTGCTTGAAGGAACAAAAAGGTGGCCCAAGTTGCATAATAATTTATACTGGAAGTGGAAATCAAGAAAGTTCTTGCCATATACTAGCATCCAATATGTGGAGGAAAATTTTGGATCATTATTGTATAGTTGCATCTATCCATAGGTCGTGTGGCCGCAAGAGTTGGGAGAAAAGTAGTTAGTGCTATAACTAGGGTTGACTGAGGCAATCTACAACATCATTGGTTCTTCCCTTTTTGTATTTAATGTTCAATTGGAATTGTTCCAGATATGTAGACCACTTTCGATGGGGATTGTTCTGCAACTTCCCTTGTGTTTGTATAAACTACAAAGGTCAGTGATTAGTGTGGGTGATTGTCTCCTTCCCCATAATGAAATGATTCCATTGTGGGAAAGCCTGCACAATGGAATATCATTATTTATCATAGGTGGGGTACTTCTGAATTGTATCAAAAAGTGTCTCACTATGATAGGTCATTGGATGTCTATGTTGGGTGAGGATTTCAACAAAATAATAGTCGGAGGTGTCTCTCTCAATTTCAAATGGTTGTTTTAGGTCTAGCATTGTGATTACCAATGTAGAGAAGAGGCGATGCTTCAAATTAGTGAACTCCTTCTGTTGGGACTCAAAGTAGGAAAAATTTTCTCTTGCTCTTCCCTTGGTAATCTGAATAAAAGGCCAACTGATATGGGAGAATCCCAACATGAACTTGAGATAAAATTTTGTAAGGCCCAAAATGTTGCGAAGCTCTGTTAGAGTGTTTAGGGCTAGCCAATCCCGAATGACTTGGATATTAGTAGAATCCAAATGCACGCCTCACTCATATATGATGTAACTTAGATATTAGATCTGGCTCATGCCAAATGTTCATTTCTCCAAGTTGGCACACAATATGTGTTGTCGCGAGATTTGAAGGACCGACCAAATGTGTTTCAAGTGTTTTTCTCAACTCTTGCTGAATATGAGGATGTAATCCAGAGAAAAAACCATGAATGATTCGGTGAAGGGCTACAAGATGTCATCCATTAGCCTCATAAAATTAGTAGGGGCATTTGTTAACCTCATGGGCATAACCAATCATTCAAAAATTCCTTCCTTGGATTTGAAGGCGGCATTCCATACATCTCTGAGATCTATTAGAACCTGGTGATAGCCAGACTTCATATCAATATTGTTGAAATACTAGGCTCGCTTGAGTTATTCTACAAGGTCATCAACCCATGGAATTGGATACCTATTCCTCACAATGATTTTGTTTAGTGCCCGATAATCAATTCAGAGCCTCCTGGTCCCATCTTTTGTAGAAGTACAATCAAGCTCCCAAAAAGTGAGGAACTTGGTCATATGTGCCCTTTTTGTAGAAACTCTTGGATTCGTCGCTTCATCTCTTAATTTTATAGAATGGCACGGAAATATATTGGCCCATCGGGTAGAGGCGCTCTGGGAGTCAGATCGATCAAATTCTTGAATTGACAATGCAGGGGTACCCCTGTGGGTGAGGAGAAGATGTCCCCATTTTTTTCCACGACCTTATCTACGTGCTCCTGCAGTGTGGAGGAACCCTTCTTAGGGGCCATGGATGTGGCCCCGATCTTCCCTTTACTTTGAGAGAAAATCAGAAAGAAAACAAATTTATGTGTCTCAGAGATAATCTTATTTCTTGGATGAGGATCCATCTCTAGTTTTCTGCCTTATCTCTTCTTGCACCAAGTCGGATGTGAAAAATTGAAGATAAAATATTAATGGATCTTTTCCAATGTTAGGAAAGAAACTTTAATTTCTCAATAATATATTTTTTTAAGATAATAATAAAAATCCTAAGAGCTGAAAATTGGTTTTCCATACATTGGGTTTTTTCTAGGGATGTTTGTCCAAAAATAATTGTGTAAATTGTATGATTGGTTTCTCAAATATTTTTCTAAAATTAAATTGTGTGAATGGTGATGTTAGTATTGATTACATCCAACAAAAGAATTTATTTTCCATGAACATGTACTAGGAAATAATTAATTGGGTTAATATCATCTTATGTATAGCAAGATATTTCACATGGTATGAAAAAAATAAAGTGTTGAGGTTATTAGTGTTCTAACTGCAAGGGTTTCAAAGGATAAATAAAAGGATCTCACACAAACAAATCTCTTCATATTTATTGGAGTTTATTATTTGAGGGTTTCAATATTTCCTTTAGTTGGATTTAGGGATCAAGATGGAATTGATGATGCATTGAACTTTAGTATATATAAATCCATAATTTTATTATTGTTGGAAGAACATGGACTGAAGGACTATGCTACAACAGTTTTTGTTGTCCCGATACATATGGTGTAGTTAGTGACCTATTGCAAGAAGGATGCTAAGGCTAGCCATATTATCCAAGATGGGGTTAGAGATCATATTGTTCTCCATATTACATAATTTGATACATGTAATAATATATGGAATTCCATTGTTAATTTTTTTCTAGAATTCTACAATGAACGGGAATTTAATCCTCAAAGAGAGGATAAGAAACACCACATAAAACAAAGAAGAAGACATTTTTAGCTATCTCCCCAGGATTAGAATTATCAAGGGTGAGTTAGTAGATGTAGGATTAAATTTAGATCATGATGAGCTTGTAAAAAATTCTCTAAATCGGTTCTCAAATAAGTGGGAAATGTTTTTCCATGTGATTAATGGACAACAAGATGTATATATTGGTATCATTTTTCGAACTATTTCACTTATAAAGAGCTTAAGTTGAGCCTTGTGAGTGGAAGAAATAGTAAAATCCAAAAGCACGAGGACAACCAATGTTTCTCTTGGAGGAAAGGGAAAATCCAAGAAGGGCTCAATCAATGTGCCTAACTCCAATGGAGAGAAGAAAAAGAAAGACCTGATTAAAGTCAAGTCTTGTGGATGTGGTCAAGATGACACTATGTTAGAGAATGTTTGAATAAAAATAAGGATGACAAGAAGAAGAAGTAACAGAAAACAACTTCAGTTGATATTGATGAATTTTCTTGAATACTCGAAGACAAATTCACCCTTATAGCTTACGTATCTAGCTTAACTACCAGAGGAGTTTGGTATATTGAAAATGGAACATCATGTCACATGATATAGGTTAGAGAGTATTTTTCTAGCTACTAAGAAAAGGAGGTAGGCTTCCAGATTCAAATGGGAAACAAGTCCAAGTGTACTCGTATTGGAAGAGAGACAATCACAGTTGAGAGGGAGTCAGGAAATAGTATGGATGTCCAAGTGTACTCTTGTTTACTACAAGAATTCAAGCTAAATATTTAAATGGTTTACGATATGAAAAGATGACAAATCAAACAAGGGTGACAATGAGAATAGTAGAAGAAAATAGTTTAATATTGATCACAAAGAAGACTATTTTATTATTCACATTTTACTATTATTGTCACTTTGCATTCAAAATTTGTATTTCATATGTTTTCATCATTAAAGTTATTAACAATATTTGTCATGTCAACAAGATGAGGTAAATAAGAAAATTTAAAATTAAGATGACCATGTTAATCTTAGATATATTTAGTATATTTAAAATGATTATATTAATATTAGATATATTTACATATTGTTGACAAAAAATTTCATACCCGAAGTGAAACCAGCCTAGATCCATGTTAACTTTGGATCTATGAAACCAGCCTAGATCCATCTTAACTCTGGATCTATGAAACCAGTGTAGATGCATCTTAACTCCGGATCTATCAAGTGCAGAGAGGGATCAAATATCTCGAGGTGCGAATCTTTCCTCAAGTTTTGCAGTCAAAATAGAGGTTTGCACCTCAAGAGATTTGATCCCTCTTGGCACTTTTGATAGATCCGGAGTTAAGATGGATCTAGGTTAGTGTATATTGTACAATCCTTTAATGATTTCTTTCATAATAATATGAATGAAAGAACATGAGAGCTAGCTTCTATGACCTATTTTTTGTTTTTTTTTTGTGTTTAGAGTGATTTGTTGGGGTTCATAGTTCAAATTATTTTAAATCAAAATATTTTTAGGAAATTCAGTAGGAAATTCTTGAAAATCTTAAATATTTAAAAAATATTAATATTAAGGAAATCTATTTTTTGTTAAAAATGTATTTAATAATAAAAAACCAAACAATTATATTAAAAATTTATTTAATAATAAAAAAAACTTTAACATTTATTTAATAATGAAAAAAAATGACAATTAAATTAAGTGATTGTTTAAAATATTCCTAATCAAGTAATAATGAAAAAAACATAGTTTGATGTTTTAAGTAATAATGAAAAAAACAAACAGTCAGTAAGGGTGTAGTTATTTAATTTATTTAAAAGTGGAACAACAACAATTAACTGTTAGTTTAAGTTATTTGTACTAAAGATATTTTAGTTTAGGAAATCGCGAATATTTTTAATTAACTGTTAGTTTAAGGCAAACTCTTTTTTTTTTCTTTTCAGAAGAAAAAAGACGCTGCATATATTAGGTATAGCAGTACATAATCAACATACATTCTCAAATGAACAAGTTCATTGAGAAAAACATCATTGCAAAGTCAATTGTAAAACGCTGATTCATGGGATGAATAAGCAAAATATAAAATTGACTGGCAATTCACTATCAGGGGGAAATTAATCAACCCCAGCCATTCACTATCAGGGGGAAATTAATCAACCCCAGCCATTCACATTTTAGTTGGATTTAGGGATCAAGATGGAATTGATGATGCATTGAACTTTAGTATATATAAATCCATAATTTTATTATTGTTGGAAGAACATGGACTAAAGGACTATGCTACAACAGTTTTTGTTGTCCCGATACATATGGTGTAGTTAGTGACCTATTGCAAGGAGGATGCTAAGGCTAGCCATATTATCCAAGATGGGGTTAAATATCATATTGTTCTCCATATTACATAATTTGATACATGTAAGAATATATGGAATTCCATCGTTAACTTTTTTCCAGAATTCTACGATAAACGTGAAGTTAATCCTTAGAGAGAAGATAAGAAACACCACATAAAACAAAGAAGAAGCCATTGTTAGCTATCTCCCCAGGATTAGAATTATCAAGGATGAGTTAGCAGATGTAGGATTAAATTTAGATGATGAGGAGCTCGTAAAATATTCTCTAAATCGGTTCTCAAATAAGTGGGAAGTGTTTTTCCATGTGATTAATGGACGACAAGATGTGCTATACTGGTATCATTTTTCGAACTATTTCACTTATAAAGAGCTTAAGTTGAGCCTTGTGAGTGGAAGAAACAGTAAAATCCAAAAGCACAAGGACGACCAATGTTTCTCTTGGAGGAAAGGGAAAATCCAAGAAGGGCTCAATCAATGTGCGTAACTTCGATGCATAGAAGAAAAAGAAAGACCTGATTAAAGTCAAGTCTTTTGGATGCGGTCAAGATGACACTCTGTTAGAGAATGTCTGAATAAAAGTAAGGGTGACAAGAAGAATTTTTGCACTGGAAATAGAGGTTTGCACCTCAAGAGATTTGATCCCTCTTGGCACTTTTGATAGATCCGGAGTTAAGATGGATCTAGGTTGGTGTATATTGTACAATCCTTTAATGATTTCTTTCATAATAATATGAATGAAAGAACAGGACAGCTAGCTTGTATGACCTATTTTTTGTTTTTTTTTGTGTTTAGAGTAATTTGTTGGGGTTCATAGTTCAAATTATTTTAAATCAAAATATTTTTAGGAAATTTAGTAGGAAATTCTTGAAAATCTTAAATATTTAAAAAATATTAATATTAAGGAAATCTAAATTTTGTTAAAAATGTATTTAATAATAAAAAACCAAACAATTATATGAAAAAATTATTTAATAAAAAAAAAAACATTAACATTTATTTAATAATGAAAAAAATGACAATTAAATTAAGTGATTGTTTAAAATATTCCTAATCAAGTAATAATGAAAAAAACAAACAGTCAGTAAGGGTGTAGTTATTTAATTTATTTAAAAGTGGAACAACAACAATTAACTGTTAGTTTAAGTTATTTGAACTAAAGATATTTTAGTTTAGGCAATCGCGAATATTTTTAATTGGAGTTAACTGTTAGTTTAACGCAGACTCTGACTCTCAATAACGTCTCCTTCAATGGCTCTGCTCCCTCATCCTCTGATTATTGGCATTCAATCGCTGTGCAGCAGAGATGGAAGGGAACACTGACACCATTCAATAACATGTGTTTCCTTCTCTCCTCCGCAGGTGGTCTTTACGTCTTTGGTGGTCAGAATTTGGTGCTCGATGGAGTCCGTGAATATCTATTCTTCTGAACGCATGGACGGCATCGAGTACCATATTCTGAGAATTGAGCGCGCCTCCATATCAATTGCAGAACTGCCCATTTATTAGTCCCTGCCGCCTGCGGCTAAGGCAGGGACTATAGTAATCGAAAATGTAGACTTTACATTAATTTCGATGTTCCTAGTGAAATTTAACCAAACTTTTTCGCTGTACATGATGAATTTAGCCCAGCATAATGAATTTAAGCAAACTTTTCGCTGTATTTTTACAGTTTTCATGGTTCTGGCCTCTTCCCGAGGCAGACCATATATTATGTGCGTTTTTTTGGTTGTATATATTTACAGTGATTCACGGTGTCTACTAATGTTAGCATTAGTTTATAACATTAAATGTACGTAATGTTATTTGTCTATAACCCATAGTCCATAGTCGATAAACTGGTGTTGTGTCTAGAGGAGCTGACTCGCGTGCCACCTGCCATCAGGACAGTACCACCTGCCGTCGCCATTCATCGCCATAGTGCATGCCATCCATATGGCCAGAATAATATTACCGTATTCAATAAATAGAGTATTTCTTGCATGAAAATGCTAAAAAACTGCAATGGAACAATGGAAACAGGCTCATGTTGTTACAGGAACATACCTGGTTGACAAGGTTCCCATGGATAAGTCTTTCTTTCTAGGCCTGTCCAGCCAGTGTTTATTGAAGAAAGGGATACCAATGACTCTTTCCGAAAGCGATGCTCTAACCACTGAGTTGAGTAGCCAGGAAATTGTCGCACTGTGCCAAGAAAATGATAGCAAAGAGGGAAATTAGGAACACCTCCTCCAGGCGACTACACAGTACACAGTCAACAACGACTCCTCTTCTACCAATATGCTTCACAGGTAAACAACAAATTTAAATTTAAATTATTCCAATGCTGTTATATTTATATGATCTTCAGATTCAATTATATTTCTTTAGATTATTGGCCGTAGTTTAAAACAATGGCTCAAGATGGCCGGCAAAGATGCTGATGGCTAGCAGAGATGCTGATGCAAGTTAGATGAAGACTGCAAATAAAATGACCAGGCAACCAATGCTCTTACCTTTTCTGATGCTGCAAAAGCTGACTGTTGTAACGCTGTTGTAGCAACTCCTCAATCGAATTCTGCTCGCTCTGTTTCATTCTCTGTATGTATTTAAGTTTTTGATCTTATTAACTTTCTTTTTTACATATCATTTATTCATTTACTTCCTCTGTTTCCTTTTTACATTCATTTACTTTCTGTTTCTCTTTTATCTTTGTCTATTTATTTTTTAATCTGTATCTATTTATCTTCTATTGAAGAAATTGAAGAAATATTTTGCATTGAAGCAAATTTATGAAAAGAAAAAACCAAATAGAAATAAAACCATCTTAGCCAATGAAATGAATGCAATAAAAAAACAAGTGCACTTGCCTATGAAAACAGGAAGGGCAAAGCTGTGCATAATCGTAGCAGTGTATCAGAATTGGCTTGTGTCTCTCAATGTTAATGGTCGCCCATCGCTACTTCTGAAAAGCCCTTGCAAAATCTTTGTAATGTTATTGGTGGAGCATATTGATGCAGCCGCTCCCCTAAGCCTCATCCTACATTCGTTGCTTTGCAGAATCCCTTTCCTTGGTGTGTAGAATCCCTGCCTCATTCCTTGCTTTGCAGAATCTGTGCCCGTTAGTGTGACTCATGGAACACCACAGATGAACACTTCCAGCGATAAAGGATTGAAAATGGTGAAGCCTATGGTGTGTAGTGAAATATTAAAACTCGGTAATGGTCGCTTGAGACACTTGGCAGTCATGAAAGCTAAAATTACTTTATTTGTTATTTATTATTTTAATAAAATTTATGAATTTTTTGTTTAAACGATTATTAAATTCTTTCCAATGTAGACTGATTCAAAGTAAACAATTCGATCAACTGGTATGGAAACTGGAACTGAAACTTCTGATGCTTGTGCTTATGGGTCCACTAACTTCGAGACTAGATGATTTTCATTTTCAATAACATATAAAGATCCAACTCCAAATGATTATCGAACTTCTTCCCCTCCTGTTGCCTTTACTGCGCTTGCTACTCTTTAATGATTTGATATGTTTATAAAATGACATGACTTATTTTTGGACTTAGTCTTGTCTTTTTCCAGACATGTCTTATGAGGATACCACTCCCACCTCACCAAACCATAGTCTGTGCATATTAAATATTTATTCTCCAGGCATATTGGGCCTTCAATTTTATAAGTGGACACCTTTAAAGAAACATTCCTGAAATACATTTATCTTGAACAAACATATTTCATACCTGATCATTATCAAGAGATCCATAACAATTTAATGATATGATCTATACTTTCCGCCTGTCAGGAATCATGTGCTTCACATATTACAATGACAAAAAAAGAACAGTGACAAGATATAATATATGTACAGAGATTATATTTTCAACATGTTAGGTATGATGTGGTTGATATAATTACAAGACGGAGCTGAAGAAACAGTAATAAGAGGACATGTACAGAGAAATAACTCTGCGACAATTAATTTATCTAACTGTGGCAAACAACACACTTATTATATATTAAAACTGATGAATGAAATCTATAGTTGCATCTACATTTTTTTAGAAGACAGGACATCAGAGCTATTTGAATGAAGGTTGAGGCCTGAAGACTGCCCGTCCTGGATCGGGCTCTGCCTTACTTATGCATCTCTCCGAGCACAAGAAACTAAGAGCCAGGGCTTATTTAGAAGGAAACTGCTAGTCAAGCCAAAGATTCTACCCCAGGAGTAAATTCCACTTGTCAATGTCAAATGTTCATTGATGGATGTTACCGACTGCTCTACCTATCGATGATTGAAAAGAACAAGACACTGCGCTGCTACAAACAAGATTGACGATCCCAGAGTACAACTGATTGCAAAATAATAGTAACAGTGGCTAAAATTTGACCTCAACACTGGATTTCTTGTGCTCGAGATACCCCATATCCTTCTTGAAATGAAAACACTACAAGCTAAGAATGGTTTATTGGGCTTCAAGGGACCTAAACAATTGATAATTGAACCACCTAACTAGAGAAAATCGATGGACTTAGAGTGGCAGGGGCGTCTTAGAACCATGAACTGATAAATCAATCTAGAAGTCATGTATAACCATATAAATGAGACTGTGCACGGAACTTTAACTAGATAAACATTGTTGCTAGCCTTACCTTTAGGAAGTTGCCAAATTCCAAACAGGCAGAAATCTCGGAAGTGGCCTTACTTTAACTGGGGCAGGGACTTGTTTCTCCACAACACCCC